>JAOTAV010037717.1:0-18602 GCA_026546445.1 Cyclargus thomasi
CTGAGGACCTAAACATATCGATTGGCTCGTGCCATTCGATTTTTATCAATGATTTGGGCATGAGACGGGTCGCCGCGTGGCAAGCTAAGTCACTTAAAATTTAGTTCACTATTTATCTACTTAATACGTGTAAACCACTCAGTACAGTTATAAAATCAATCATCAATTCATTTTTTTACATATACTAATAAAATGATTTCGATTCAAATATATTTACCACGGTCTTACAGAAAACTGGCGTGAAACGGCCTTGTGCTGTGCTCCGTTCAGTGAGTGAGTTCAGTTAGTGCGGTACAACATTCAACTAACCGTAAAACCGACACTATAGACATAACACTACTATCACAGCAATTATCACAATATTTCATGTCTGATAATTTTTGTAGGTATTTCAATAATTTATTCCCCTAAAACCTCATCGATAAAAAATTTTATTACAGAATTTTTAACTTCTGTACGTTGTTGATTGTCCAGCTTGAGTCAAATACAGAGCTTAACTTAACTACTTAAACGCTTGGACGTACACTTAAAAGTAAATTACTTAAAATTTTGTTACCTACTTATCTACCTAATACGTGTAAAAAAGACATTAGGGTAATTTTCTTGTAATTTTGTACAAAGAAAGCCCCATTGACAGATTAGAGTTTAGATTGACAGATGGAGCACAAATTGAGACTTGACAGTTGCTTGACAGATTTTTCAAATGGACTTCAGCGCGAAGCTCAGACGGATGTCTTATCGCTAAGTTTAATAAAAAATTTAATTATTATATTTATCCAGTACGTATTGAATTTTTTAAATCTTATGAAGCTTTTGAATATTGCGTTATGACCTAACACTATCTATTTCGATTTAAGGACACAAACACAGACGTGAACGCGTACATTGACGGTCACGTTCATAAAAGATAATGGTAAAGATAAGAATTCAGTCTTAGCAGATAAAACTAGATATGAACCTACTGCTTAAAAATTGTGCCTGAATTGTTTAGTACTATAGTCAAACATGACTTTGCCATTACCAATACCACCATGTGCTAAAAGAGATGGTATTAGTTGTATTAGAAGTGACCGTTTTGAATATGCAAGTACAATGGCGACGACTTTAATGGCACCGGTTAAAACGGAACGAGAAATTTTTGAGCATTCTATGTTGGAAGATGATCCAAATGCTAATACGCAGCCCTTATGTGAAGTGGGAAAACAGCCACGCTGGGGACCAAAACACAGAGGAGCACAGGAACTGGCTGAGCTCTATAGTCCAGGTGAGTGTTTTCTCATGACCTTAGGCTCGCCTGTTTTTTATTATGACTTTGGCTTTTATATGACTCATAACTGATGACACAATGAAACTTATGTTTTATAATAATGTAAAATAGTGAAAGTAAACATTTTGTAACAACATCTTACTTTATTTATATTACTAACAAAGAGTTTCCTACTAACTATAATATCATAGTCAAAAATACTTATGTAAACTTTTTAATAATATCTCTATTCAAATTTTTTAAAAATCGGTTTGGGCTTTTAATAATTGATCAGCATCAAAGGCTTCAAGTAGGACAATGTAAAATAAGACAATAATTATTATTTTGTCAACCAAAAAAATACTTTTGCTATTAGCTTTGTAACAATGTCTTGAATTTGCTGCATTTTAAACGTTAAGATTTCTAAAATTTATATTGTACATAGAACCCTCACACACACATCACAGCAAAACAGTTTTATAAATTTTAACCAAATTTCAAATGCATGTTCAGTAGATATGAGAATTGGCAAACATCTACTCATATCCTTCTTATTCTTCGGTGAAAGGTTGTACACCAACGACACCTAAAGAAGTAGGCACTCAAGTGATATATTAAAAAAAAAAGTTACGAGCAGAAGGCCAACATATTAAAAACATATATTATTATATACATAAAAGTCTGAAGTGTGATGGACTGACATTAACAGTTATGTTATATAAGTTGAATAAGAAGTTTGGATGAGATCCTAGGTACAAAAAACCTAATATAAAGATTACAAACAAAGGATATGGGCGAAAAGCCTATAGATGACCCTATTTTTTAATAAAAAAAAAAACAGCCCTGCAAACACACCGATATCTCTACCAAGACAATGTGAGAGCTAAATATAGAGCAATACTCTTAATACGTAAATAAACGTTACGGTCCAATTTTAAAGTCTTACATTCGTCTGTACGTCAAAACTCAGAGCGAAGCCGATATTCTTCAAAAAGTGCATCTCGGATTTCCCGTTAAGTCAGTTATTAGTTTCTTTATCATCCTAAGATTCAGCGAAGCTACTCAAAAGAAAGAAAAATTGTTGGTATTTTGTTTGTTTTTCTGAATAGTGAACTACATCCGAGTTTGATGAATAAAGTAATGATGAGACACGTGTTCATCTGCTTCTTGACTGTCCTGCTCTACTACAGAGGAACAGGCATTTTGTGCGCTAAGACTGCTCCATCGAGGAAATTCGTAGCACCAACCCCAAGAACATAGTTCAATTTATAAGCAGCATTGGGTTAGGGACGGTGCCGTAATGCGAAGGAGTCACAATAGATCCTTAAAAGTCGCTGTAACACCAGGGCCACAACGGTCCTGCCTTCGGAAAAAATATCAATGGATTCGTAACGGGTTTTCCTGAATGAATAGAAATTTGATAAATATAATGCATTGGAATATGATGACCGCAAAATACCGTGCGGAAACCGTACATTTTTCGTGATAAAATGAATGAAAAGAAATGAAAATTTATTGATAAGTGGCAGTCTTCCACCACATAGAAAGTATGTCCTCACACAGTAAAACTCTGGAATGCTCTATCGCCAGCAGTATTCTCCGTCCAGCCCCCTGATTCACGATGCGATTCCGCGCGGAATCATTTCCGATTTCGGAAACTTCTTTTAAAAGTGCCAGGAGTTTCCGTGAGAACGTTTCTGTTTTCGCGCGGAATCGCATCGTGAAACAGGGGGAGGGGGGTAAAGTCCGACCCTCAGACCTTTCAGAAGGCATAGCTAGTGCTTTCTTAAAAGTACGGCTATGCACTAGCAACTATTCTAATGTTGCGAATGTAGGTGCTTTTCTCCGGGTTTTTTTCTCCGGACCCTTTTGTACATTTTCCCACTATTAACACCTATGTCCTTTCACGGGACTCAAAGTATCAATGTTAGTAAAAATCAGTCTAATACAACGTACATTGCTCATAACGTTTATCGCCAAGTCGTAAAAATGTGCTTTCGCACTTTAAGTAATATGGAAATTGCTGGTTATTATAAGCAGCATTTACAGTTAGCGTAGTAAGTACAATTTCATATTAACTCAGAGAAAAAGCTTTGGAAAATAATTGATGAAGTTTCATTGTTGTTAAAAAATATATATAGATTCCCTTTTGCAGCGCCAAAAGAACCGGGTTTTATATACGAGAATCGAGATTTTCGGTACTTTCGTGATTTTTTTAATACAATTATATTATGACAACTGACAACACTGACGCTAGTAGAGGGCAGTGCAGGAACAACTGTTTTATTTTTATCACGCTACCCCACTCGCTGTCGACAATTTTTTTCAATGTGTGATTGAAAGTATCATTAATAAATATACATTTTCCAAGGAAACCAGAATCTCAAATTTTTTTATCGATATCTTAGTACCAAGTGCTGGCTATTAAAAGGGGCCTCACAAGTAAGAACCCTATAGCTCTAACAGTTACGTGGTACCTACCACCTGGTAACAAGGTAATTTCGTCACAATCTCCGAGCCCATGATATGACCATGGTGATTGGTGACCCGAATAAGATTATCCAACAAAAGCGAAAGCACACACTTTCACAGACTAGTTTACCGCACCGCTTGGCTTTATCAACGATACCGTGATACGTTTCACCGACATTTTTAATGAAAACTGACTTGGAGTTATTAAAGATGTGCTCTAAGAACTGATTGACATATTATCTGTACAAATTTCACCACATATTATTTATAATACAAGGGGGCTATTATGACCATTACAAACCTGCATGGTTCCAGGCAATTCAATATACGGCCAACAATTGCCTTGTTATTTTTTTGTATTACAACGTCTTATTAGAATAATAACTGAATTAATCCTAGTCTGGTTGTCTATGCATGGATTTTTAACATGTTGGTGACATTAGAGGACGTCAAACTTTACATATTTAGAGTCAAGTGACTACTGGCTTGGCTGGGAATAAAAGGTCGTAATAACCCCCCCGGTCGCCTTGAGGTCGAAATTCAACCATAAATATTTAAATCCATCGTGTGGCAAGCTATAACTTTTTTTTCAATTCAATCACATACTTCAATTTGGCATAAAGGTCTCGTTACCAGGCTATTAAATAAAAAAAATCAAACTTTAACCATAGACAAAATATTGTGGTGTTCGTGTTGTAGTGGGTGTAGCGTTTTATTTATTAAAAATATACAAAATTATAGTATATTTTAAAATAATATTAGTATTACACGCCCCTCCTCCAAATCGACTATAACTGGGAGAAAATTAATGCTTTTATATCTACGCGTCTTTCTTGAAAACGGGTACCGCTGCCGTCACCCATTGTCACTCGCAACATCCTAAGAGTCGCAAGTGCGTTGCCCGCCATTTATGAGGAAATAAGGAATGAAAATAGGGATAGAAGATTAGGGAAATTGGGTCACCGGTAAACTTCTCACTGAACAAAACACAGCACAACGCCGTTTGACGCCAGTTTGAATCCGTGAGGCCGTGTTATCACTCCAGCCAAGCCGGCCCATTTGTGCCGAAGCATGACTCTCCCACGTCAAAATAAAATAATAAAATTCTCGTGTCACGATGTTAGTTATCTTTCACAGCCGAAACGCGGCTCATCTGTTTTCATACTTTATACCTGTGGGGACGTATATGTTGACCCTTATGGATAAAGGAACACCTTCCGACCGTGCGAGGTGTTATCAGGCCGAAGCCCACGTGATTCATGTCTGCTGTATATATGTCACACTGATACGGATACTCATTGCCGTGGGAGAGCCATGCTCCGGCTCGAACGGAGTGATACCACGGCCTTACAGAAAACTGGCGTGAAACGGCGTTGTGCTGTGTTTCGTTCAGTGAGTAAGTTTACCGTTGGCCCAAATTCCCTAATCCCCCTATCCCTATTCCCAGTCCCTATTCACTTATAAAGGATGGCAACGCACTTTCGACCCTTCGGATGTTACGAGTGTCTATGGGCGACGGCAGTTGCTTTTCATCGGGTCCGTCAGCTTGCTTTTCCCCTAAATATCATTTTTAAAAAAATCACTAATACTATCATAAACTATCCTGTATTTGTGTGTTTTTTCAAATCCGACCGGAATCGCAGCTGGGCAACTGATTTTTAACCGACTTCCAAAAAAGAGGTGATTATATGTTCGGCTGGGGATTTTTTGTATTTTCAACGATTACTTCGCCACTAGTAAACCGATTTTCAAATTTTTTTTTTCCAAAACCTGCTTGACCAACTTGACTTGACACAGCTTTAAGTACCTCCATGTATAGTACTTTTGTCACTATTTATGATAAATTTCATCTTAATCGGCCTAGGAAGATAATGAAAATACTAAATACCTTCGATCATATATTAATATTATGCACAGGTCTCTTCAAAATTGAATAAAATAATAGCCCTAAGACTATGTGACACAAAACAACTTAAATCAAAATCATATGTATTGAAAAATAAAACTTAAATTAATGAGCTAAGGTTTATTTTAAGCTCACAAACGTACAAAAGTTAAAATTAATGAAACTCACTTTTTTACTTGCACTGTTTCGACTTATTCACTGTAATTTTTAATTTATAACAATTTTATAAGTATTACACGACCGGTTTCAAAATACATCATCATCACCACCATTTTAACTTTTGACCTGATGGTCAAAAGTTAAAATGGTGGTCTCGGAGCGACTAGGAGCAGGATAGCGCTTAACAAGAGCGCCGGTGCAACTTTTTAGACGGCAACTGTAAATCTTTATAATATTTGTTCGAAACTAAATACTAATTAATTGTATAATTTTGTGTGTTGTTTAGTTGTGACATGTCAACATTAACAAAAACTAAAAGACATTTCTCGGTTGTATCGCGCAGTAGGTCGAGGTCGACATCAAATCGTTGGATATAATAACATTTATATTAAGAACCTTGAGTTCACTAACGAAAATTACCTAATACGGGCACGATACTCTCTGTGCACGGCTGACGTGGTGAAGTAACACATCACCATGACTGTTTCATGTTTGATGTCAATCCAACGGCCGGCAAAGCATCTGGAACTCTTCGGGTGCTGCGAGTGTCTATGGGTGACAGTAGTTGATTCCCATCAGGTGACCCTATTGTTCGTTTTCCTATTAATTGTTATAAAAAACAAGGCTTTCATTACTGCGGTAAGCGGTATCATAAACAAATCGAAAAATTTTACCTCGAAAAAGGCGACATTGCATCAATGAAACAAAAAAAAATTTTGGCATTCCTTTATTTAAAATTTTGAACATCTATATACTGATATTATAAACTGTGTCTGTCTGTCTATTAGTTTATGCTCTTTAAGCCCGAAACACTAAACCAGTTCGGCTGGGGACATTTGGCAAAAAAAAAAGTTTTTGCTGGGTATGGAAATACTTTGAGTAACGGGGAAGGACATAGACTACTATTTATCGGAAAAATGTACCGTTCCTGCGTAATAATCGAATTTTGGCGAGACGGAGTTGAGGGCACGCGACGAGGTCGTACAACAACCTTCTGTGTGTATGTGTCATAATAATATTGTGATTATGAGTAACTAAATAAACGTTTTCTTTGTTCTCAAAGAGCATTTAGGGATTTACCAGATACAGTATTCGCAGTGTGGAAAACCGAAAAACATATTTGGGTTTAAAAAATATAATATACGTTAGAATTGTATGCAAATTCAGTAGAAAGCTGGACAAAACTGGTTTCAAGTGTAGCACAGCTGATGTTAACGGTCGCATACACGTAGCACTAAAGTGTCGATTACATGCTCGGCAGGAAGTATCTATGTCCTAGTCCCTAAACTGAACCCTAGGGCGTCGACAGAGGGGTGCCGCAAGTTTTTATTAAAATGAACAAATGAAACTTTATCGTATTTATATGTACTAGAGGTCGCCCTGTGGTCGAAATGCGACCATAAATATTAAAATATATTCTCAATTCAATCACAGACTTCTATTTGGCATGAAGGTCTCGTTACCAGGCCATTCAATTTAATTTAAAAAAATCACAGACGTCGATCATACAAAAGAGTGAGTCGTGTATGATTATCGTATGTCATGTCAAAATATTTATTTATTAAAAACTAATTGATACCCGCAACCTCATTGCGCGAATTTGTATATCACGCGGGAACCGTACATTTTCCCGGGATAAACAGTATATTATGTGTTTCCTAGACTTAACAGCTATTAAATAAAAAAAGATTTATTCAAATCCGTTCAGTAGTTCCGGCGATTAGCGCGTACAAACAGATAAACAGACAAACAGAAAACTTTTTTCGTCTATTTTCATTCTATTCCTGTTCATAAGCCCCCACATTAATTAGCTTGTAAAAATATTAATTGTACAGACACACCGGATTTACTTTTTTATTATATGCGAGATTAAAGCATATTTGAAAATAATATTCGTAGTACATGCTCCTCCTCCATACCAACGATAATTGGGAAAAATTCATGCTCTTACATCTACGCGTCTTTCGTAAAAAGGGTTTTAGTAAAAAAGTTTTTTTACGAAAACCCTTTTTACTTTTAACCCTAAAAAAATATGTGTAAACATCGCGTAAACGGATACATTGATTTTGATACTTTGGAGGCTGATATAATCAGAACTATAAGACATCAGCTATCCAATAACTTGACAATGCAATGTAAAATACAAGTGTATTTTAAAATTAAAATACATCTAGCCTTAAATAAATTTTAAAAGCAAAGTATTTAAATCTAAGTGCCCGTTTCACCGCTTCCCGTGTGTCGTACAGGCTCTTATTTGACAGATTCTCCTTACTGCCAGATAAGTTGTGGATAGCCCAACACTTATCAGGAAGCGGTGAGACAGGCCGCAAGCCCAGTATTGAGATACGAACACACCTGGCCGACAGCACCTGCGTGTTAGGAGTCGAACAGATGTGTCGTATCAGTCGGACTCGCATTTTTTACCACAAGTCTTTGACCGCATAGAGGATTTAAAACTTTTCACTTTCGTTAAATACAATAGTATTAGACCGGCCGATTTTATGGAATTTAGGGGACAAGCGAGCTAGTTACCTGATGGAAAGCAACTGCCGTCGCCCGTGGACATTCGTAACAACCAAGTTGCAAGTGCTCTGTCGGCCTTTTATGAGGGATTAGGCTACGGGAAAAGGGATAGGGAAGAGGGACTTAGGGAAGTTGGCTTGTATATAATATACATAAACAGATTTTCATCTAGATAAGTTAAAGACGAAGAAAATAGTGTAGGCGGTCCGTGCATTTAGGATTCACTGCGTTCGAAAATTCCGATTCCATATGATTTGAATCGAATTCCCGAAACAGAATTTCGGAATTGCTATCTGTATGTACTTTAAAAACGAAAGGAAAACCACTGTTTGTGAATTATACTTACATTTTTCATTGACTGGAATCGATATTTCGAATCGAAATTCCGAAAACGAACGGGGTGTATGTATATTATGTATGTGTATAAGCCACGGGAGCATTAGCCGGAATAAAAAATATACTTTTACATAGTTCAGTTGAAATACCCCATTCTCATTACCAAATTTTGTCAAAATCACTTGTTTCGTCGTGATTGAAAAACTACCAGACATACAAACAAACAGACGTAATTTATAATATACGTACGATCCCCATAGTTTTATCACTTACTTTTGATACACCCTGTATAGAATTACATTATGGTCCATGCGAAAGTGTGGTTGTCTGTCTGTCTGTTACCTCCCTACTTTCAAAGCGCTGAGTGGATGTTGCTGAATTTTGGTATGGACATACTTTATGTCCCGGGGAAGGGTCATAGGATAATTTTTATCCCGGAAAATGTACGGTTTCCTGACGATAAACAAATTTTTGCGCAACGGAGTTGCGGGCATCATCTATTATTGTATTAATTTTTATTCAACTTTAAAATACGAGGGTGTTATAATATGTCCAACTGTGGATATATACGAGTATATATTTTTTGTATGTTCGACGAGTGAGTCCGCCGCTAGTGAATCGATTTTCAAAAAAAAATTAACATTTTTTAAAATGTTTTGCGAGTTTGTTTTGCCGCGCGCCGGTTTTTTGGGCCTAATTTAGTTCTTAAATCGGTGCCTATTAGCTTATCCATTGACAGTTGGATACAATTGATACGCTTGCATCGTTGTGCATTGGCCCAAAAGTGGTTGTTAAATTGAAAAAAAAAAATTTATCACATTAAAATTAACAGGTAGAAGTCATTATCTTGTTACTAAATATTTATTTGAGTATAAAATCATCGCAGCGGCTAAATCTTCCTTGCATCTTAGCACGAGGGCTAGCCCTTATTGTGTTTATAGGGAGGGTAACTTTTATTATGTACCAGCCATCTGGACCCCCCTGCGCCCTTTCAGACGCCCTTTTCCCCGTAGCGAAGGGCCCTGAGGGGGCGGCGGAGGGGTTCAAAGTAAGCTGGTCGGCACAACTATTGAACGATATGTATGAATGCTTTGCGAACCAAATTGATTTTACAAGTTATGGCTGCCCGCATTAAAATTAGTGAACCAATGTAGGGAACAGATTTAGATGAGATATTAAGTTTATTATTGATTTCTATATTTATTAATGTTGAGATTTTTTTTTAATTTCTTCGAAGCACTTTCTTCCCAACCTGTTCTTATTCATTTCCTGTACTAACCTACACTATTTTTATATTTCTAGAAAATTCTATAAAACTAGCCAAATCGGTTCAGCCGTTTTCATCTTTTAGCAAAATCACAAAATTTAAAATTATTCTAGTCAGAACATTGACTAGATTAAGATGCGCCCCCACACTTGTATTTTGTCGTCATTTAAAAGAAGAATATATTTTTTATAATCGTATAATATAAATAATAATAGGATAAACTTTACAGATTCTTCATTGAAAGATACGTAATGGAGGCTTTTTAAGCCTTAAATTTTCTTTACTAATGCTCACATAATGTAAATAATTATAAAATACAATTCTGATCAACGGGACAGGCGGCCGCGATACACTACTAAAATTAAACGACACTTTATGATATAAGTTATAGGTTACATTTTGCTCTACGCCACTACAATGCAGCTGCGTCGCGGCTGCTGGCAGTAAGGTTCGGAATGTCTGTCTTTTCCTTTGTTTAATCAGATGAATTTAGTATTATTTCATTATAGACTACATCTCCACTTTTAACTATATTATAGTCAAATAAGTAATGTTTTAGTAAGTAGTAACATTTGTTATCCCTGTTAGTATGTATATAAAAAGGTATTGTCTGTCTATCCATTGATGTTTCTCTACCTGAGAGCGGGCACGTACGCCCGCCCGGATCTAGTACAGGGGTCACGACTCACGCCTTTACGTCTCAACTTTTTGGCATAAGGTGATTTCGACTGTAGTTTTAATGTTAAAGTGGTTTAAAATAATGATCAATATCCTTTATTTTATTACGATTATTGATAAATTATTGGTTAATAATATATTGGTATTTGGTTATCTCTACTAACATTTATACTAATATCTATACTAATATTATAAAGAGGAAACCTTTGTATTTTTGTATGTTTGCATTGAATATACTCAAAAACTACTGGACCGAGTTCAAAATTTCTTTTACCATTACTTAGAGGGGTTCTTCCGAATCCGTATAGGCTTTATTTTATCTCGGAAAATAAATAGGATTTTCTGTGGTAGTGAAAATTGTGGAGTAAGTCGTCGAAAAAACTGCCGTAACGATTCTCACGAACGCTGCCTAAATGGTTAGAGATGTATGGTTGACTTCTATGGAAAAGTTGTAGAACTCAATAATACCTACAGAAAGTCCACGATAATATAAACCAAACATTTATATTTTAGCCTTTATAACCACTATTTCCATAGTAGTATTTCCATATAGTAGAATAAAAGTAATTAAAATTATTAACCTATGTTTATTGATCATATTATCGTCAAATACTAATCCAATAAACTATTTATTAAGCAAGATTCTTTCTATACCTATTATGAGTAAATAATATTTTTTCTAAGACTAAAAGTTTCTTATGTTACACTCCATTCTTTGAACTAAACCACATATTCATAAAATATTTAAACAGTATTTAACTTATCAAGCTTGGCTGTCCCTGTCGTGTGACGTTTTCAATATTTCAGAAACGGACTGCAAATCTTGATTAGTTAAACACTGTTTAGATATTTTTATGAAAAAAAGGGTATGTTAAAAATTTATTCAACAAAGTCGATTGTTTGCTTTTTAGTATCGATAAAGGCCTAACGCACGTGGGTGACGCTGCTTGAATGTTACATACATTTATTTTAATAAATAAAAAAAAATAGTACCTTACCTTTATATGTATATGTTAGCTTTTTATAACTGATTTATTATTCTCATATAAAAAATATTAAAACAAAATTTTATTAAATAATTATTATGAAATAATTAATAGATGTGTATATTATTTAATTTCAAGTCCAAAACATGTATCGCTGTTGGCTAGGCTTTGTGAACTTAGTTCAAAATTGGAGTTTCCAACGACCAGTTAATGTTGAACCCTGGTTTGTATAGAATTTTATATATAAAAAAGATCATTCATATTTGTTAGTGAAACCTAATTTAGTAGTTCATAAGTAATTTTCATTTGGCTTTTTATGCAGAGATTGTGACAGGCGAGAAATAAGATAAAATTAGTTAGATTAGTGCAAGTCATTTTTAACAATCTAAAAAAATCTTTTTTTATGTGGAATTTTGTTTCGCATCGGTATTTTTTTTTGGGTAAATAAACTTTTTTTGTATCGTAATTTCTGCATTTTCAAACTTAAACCGTAATAATTACTAATTACTAATATCTAATAATAAATTTCATCATACACACATCTTTATTGAATAGACTAATATTATAACTGAGAATATCAGAAAAAATACAGTTCTTATATGTTTACAAGCAGTTGCCCGGGGACAAAAAATGTCCCAGAATTTGTATGAAAATATGGGTATTGTTTCCTGAACCACCGACTTTATACATAGAAATGTTATGATTTAGTATTTACTTAGTAAAATTTCGGTTAAGATATTACATTGGCTATCCTATAAACTTATTTTATCAATGAAAAATATGTTGATTGACTTTTTCTTCGAAGACTTGTCTGGGACAAAAAAATCGATTCATCTAATAATACTATACAGAAACTTACAAAATATTATGTATTTAATAAATCTGGATAACTAAACATTTTCAATCGAAATACTGATAAGTTACAACGACTCTATGTAAAAAATATTTAGAAAGACTGCTCTAAATATGTTCTGTCTGTTTTTTAAAGAAACAGTATTATCAATACGAAAGTGTTATGTTAGTGTTTACGTCTGTATTCTCGTTTACTGCTTATTAATTTTGATGAGTTGTTTGTTTCACCGTTTACTGATAAGTGTCGGATAGTCTATCCACAACTTTTATTTAACAGATGTTGTATGGGAAATCGTCTAAAAGTCCGAGAACTATCAGAAACATTGTATTTTTACTCTTTTTTTTGGTTTCGGAAAGAATAGTTGTTTATTCCGGAAAATTGTACAGTCTCTGGTAAGCTTATAGCCTCATGATAATAGTGTTTCTGCTGACTCTATCAAAAATGATATAGTCCTCACCACAGCTGTGCCGGGCTGATGATAATAATAATAATAATAACTCCCACACTAGTCGAGTCATTTTATAGTGTACTCTGCCCGAGTGTGTGTGCAGTACACAAGAGCACTATCTCTTCCTTTACTCTCATAACCCAGTGGGCGCGGGTCCGACTTTTTACATGCCCATCCGACTCTTACTTGTCAGATAATCAGAGGATCAGCCTGCATTGTCCTAACTAAACTTGAAAATAACATGTTTCCAACGTGGGAATCGAAACCACGACCTCCGGGTGAAGAGCCGAATTCTGTACCACGATACCACGGAGGCGTATAACATGATAGAAACGATCAGTTTTGCGCGAACTATCGACTGTCTGAAAGCCGTGAAACCTTTTTTGTCATTCTATCATGAACGCGTTTCGCTTTTACACAGGATTAGTACAGCGCCACCTAGCGATGCTTACGGTCACATGTACAAATCCCATATAAAAATCCTAGCATAGAACAAGTATTCTATGATCCTAGTAAACGCGAAACGCGTTCACTGTCGAATGTCAAAAAAAACTCGCATTTGACACACGGGACAGGTTTCGCTACCTCCACCATATATGTAACATCATGACGTACGACCAAAATATGTACTATCAGGGAAGTTAAAGAGGAAAACGGAGACATATTGCGGATGAAAGTAAGTGGATCGAGTCGTCAAACCCAGCCGACGAATGTCGACTGACATGGATTCCGACCGACATACTAATAACTATGGGTATAGGTATGGTGGTGGCGAACACAGACGTTGAAACGCGAGCACGATTGCGTAGAGACGCATACTGTCCACTGATATTCGTCTACACTAACGTCTGACCGGTAAATTCACAAACGGCCGATTATGTGGACGCTTACACGACGAACGAATAACGAAAAGCGAACATCGGAGACGCTTATGTTGAGACTACCAACGAGAGTATAATTACTATGGAAGCTGCATTACATGCTGTCTCATACCAAATTATATAATAATTTTTTTGCCGTGGGAGAGCCATCTCCGGCACGAATAGGCCGGTTCGACCGGAATGATACCACGGCCTTACAAAAAACTGGCGTGAAACGGCGTTATGCTGTGTTTCGATCAGTGAGTGAGTTAACCGCTGGCCCAACTTCCCTAATCCCCTATCCCTCATAAAAAGGCCGGCAACGCACTTGCGAACAACACACAAGGCAGGGCTCCTAGATCTATAACAGTTTTCTGCAAATTCGTTCAGTGTTTAATTCTTATAAAAAGACAGTGAAGGTAGTCTGAAGGCATTATTAGTATATAAAGCTAGTCATCTCATAAGTATACATACAAAAAACGCAAGTGCGTTTGTGAGTCATTATAAAAACCTCCGTCCTTTATTTCGGTCATTTAAGTCATTGACAGCTGACGCGGCGTGCGAGCGAGACCGATAGAGCGAGACGGCTATAGTGAGTACGCATTATACCCTACAGTACGATATTGAATCTTAATCTCGTCCCGATAAAGGTGTTGAGATACCCCCCTGTTCGGTTGGTTGCAGACTTCGCAATCAGGACGATATTGTGCCTTGTTCACTGGTAATAAAGGCGTTGAATATCGCTGATCGAACTGCATTGCTTTGGATTTCTTACCTTGATATTCTCGACCTTATTGTAGATATCTATAAGGTCGATGCGGTACATCGAAGTATTAGGCGACCGAACATAGTGACATTAGAAAGTGTATGGTTTTTGTTATGTTGTAAGGTGGTCTATGGACATTCATTAAATTGTTACCTTTAACATATACTATGTCTATGTCACCGTAAGAATTCAAATCCCATAAGAATAGAATAAAACGGGTATGATTGTAAACTGTCGATAGTTGTGAACAATATGACAATTCTGACAATTTTACGTTTATGTTCCGAATTCCGAATGATTGTAATATGTCAAAATGAAAACACATGATTAAAATCTTCCTTGAGTACAATTTACTCATATGGTTTAATGGTTTAATATCACAATTCAATCAAAACCTATTTTGGTCCACTTAACAGTGTCTTAATAAGTCTTAACTGTTAATAATATTAATGAAGACATAAGAGGAAGAAGCGAGTAACTAACATTTTAAAAACTGCGTACTATACGGACGCTTTACGACCGAAAAAATAATTTGAAATTAAATAATGTTGATTTTATGACACATATATACACATAGGTACATAATTGAAAACATAAGTGAAAACATAACCTTCGATTATAAAATCTTTTTTTCTTTAAAATTTTGACAAACCTTTCAATTTACCTTCTCCATTACCTAACTAGTTTATTTAGCTATATTATATCAAATCCAAATTATCTTAATTTTAAATATTTTTTCTTGCCTTAAAGGGTCTTTTTACATAAAGATCCGGAAAATTTTTTTAAATGTTAGTACCTGCTTCTTCCATTTATGTCTTCAATTATAAGATTTATCAAAATTTTATGGGAAAAATGAGTGTTTAATTATGAACTAGGTAGGTATACTTCACAATAATCTTCGATAGCTTACAATCCTATCTTCATAGAAAGAAGTGACCCAGAAGTCTAATAATAAATTATTTAACAGATTCTACATACTGTCAGGTAAGTTCTGGATATAGCATTTATCAAGAAATAATGAAATAAACCCTTAATTATTTTTCTTCATAATACAAATAAAATTATAAACAAGGCAATTTGAATGCCATCATGCCCGTAATCTGGTTTCATATTCATTTTATCGTTAGTTGGAATCTAGTACTACCTGGAACTAAGCGATTCGCAGAAATTAACAGAACCCCAGCGTAGAGAAATGTAGAGATCTTTAGACATATTAATACTTGAAGGTGTTTGAGAATCTTATTATAAACTAGCGGACCCGACGAACGTTGTCTTGTCATCTCTATGATGTTTGAGAAATAAAGTGGTAAGTTTAAGTGATTGAAACTTATTCTGAAAATGGGTAGAGTCGTGAAGCTAAAATATGCTCGGAGTACCGAGTGCGAGATTTTTTTGACAATCGACCGTGAACGCGTTTACTTATATTTTATATGGGATTTGTACAGCGCCACCTAGCGATGCTCACGGTCACATGTACGAATCCTAAATTTTAGTAAACGCGAGACGCGTTCACTGTCGAATGTGAAAAAACTCGGACTTGACACTCGGTAGACCGTTCGCAGAGCCGAATATACGATCGTGCTTGCGTGTCATTGTAATTTGTAATCTGTGTGAAGAGGAACCATAAAAATATTATGATAAAACTGGCGTGAAATATATAAGACGCATGGGTATTTCATATGCCCATTATTTTTTTGTTTCATAAGTTTCTTTTCTCCCTTGCGGGACTTACAGAAGTTGCGGGATTTTGGCCAAACAACTCCAGGTAATGTGTTGATTAACTGTTTATAGATAAGAACTCGCGGACGATGCGACATGTGTTGAGGATGACTGCTTTTTGTAGGGTTATGTGTGTGTTTGGAGCGAAGTATGTAATGTTTTGGGTATTAGACCAGTGGTCTAAAGTGGTTTTGTTTTGATGTATTTAGTTTCCGTTGTGTTAGTTAATTTGTGTGTGTGGTTGTGAGATTGTGTGAGTTAGGTAAAGCGATGTCAATGAGGTAAACTGTTTTATTCTGTTTATCGTGTCGAGTTATGTCAGATCAAGTGTGTGTATCGTTCTGTCCCAATATAATTTATACTGAGGTGAGTCTAATATGATCCGTGGTGTGTATTTATAGTAAGGTGTTTTGTCTGTTATTATTGTTATTTAATTATAAAAGGCCAGCAACGCACTTGGAACTTTTGATTGTTCGTCTCCTAATTTCACAAATAAAAAATGTAAACTTTACACGCATTTTAAACCTAATATAATATTTATGTAGTGTAACCTAATAGTTTTAGACCTTAACAGAAATTACAAATGAAAATATCCCTAAGGGTTTAATATGTAACATAAAAGATAAGCCCAAATTCATAACTAACCTGGGTTTAAGGATGCAATCAAAATGTAAATTAAACAGAAGTAAATAGACCCTCATAAATTATTATAATATGCATGATTTTTTATTCTTTGATTAAATAAATCTATCGTTATTGAAAAACGATATAGTCCAATTAGTTTTTTGATAACATTTGAATACTTTAAAGGACTACTTTAGTCCTTTAAAGTAGTCAATTAGAACGAGAGATCCGAAATCGATTGTGACGTCAAAGTGCATAAGCTGCATACTAAGTGCATACTAAATTACGTTTGAGAGAAAGAGATGGGTAGAAAACTTAAAACGCTAATATCCTACTTATTTATTAACAGAATTTAAAAAGTTTGTCGTTCTGAGTATCATTCAACCAGCTATTATAATAATTTGCATTCAATAATTTTTTTTTTACACGCATCTTCCCTTTTATTCAAATCCAATCATAATAATTTATTATAATTATAATTTAATACGAATGCTTTTAAGTATGTGATAATAGTTTAGGGTGGGTTATTATATTAGGACCACAACATTTCTTTTCCTTCGAGTTTAACTTTTGGCTCTGGAGTAAATTTGTCTTTTTGAGACACGCCACTTCCGCTTTCTGCCATCGATTTAGAGTTTACCGTGAAAGTAGCAACGCTTAAAGTTAAAGATTTTTGTGACTGGTATGGCCAAGCGCCCCACTGACGTGAGCGTGCCCAAACAAAGCACAAAGAATTTTTCGCTTTCAGCGCTGCAACTTTCTCAGTAAACATACAAACTTTTGAGTAATATTACTTACTTTTGTAACAGTATTTACACATCTATATACATATAATAAAACAGTAAAATTTGAGTGTCTGTACATTTGAATTTTTCAAGTATATTTTCATATATAGATAAAGAAGTATAGTTAGTACTATACTAAACTATATAATTTATTTTTAACCGATTTCAAAAAAAGAAGGAGGTTTCTTAATTCGACCGCTTATATATTTTTTTTTTATGTTTGACCACGCATTACTCCGTCGTTTGTTGAACGATTTCGAAAATTTTTTCTTTGTTGTAAAGGGTATAGCTGCAGTTTGGTCCCAATTTTACAAAAGTGATGATCTGATGATGCGATCTAGGAGGAATCAAGGGGACTCTTTGAAATTTATATGGAAACATATAGTGATTTTAACCAAACAAAAAGTAAGATTTTGGACAAATATATACCCTGGTCCCGAAGATGCTGTACAGAACATTTTAATCCTTATAGATAGAAGAAATTGTAAAAGCTGGTACCGACTTCAAAGTTAAAGAGATTGATTATGGTTAATGTTGAGGCTAAGGCCAATCCTTATAAGGCACTAACAAAGAAAAAGAATTATTAATTACTTTTTAGTTAAACTATCATTGTTTTGCTGTGGAATCATTGTGTGGCTGTTGCTATATTCGTTGACAAATCAGTGTCAGCTAACCAGGACCCTAACCAGGATCCCGGGTGTTTGAATTTGACAAGTCTACCTTTTTAAAAAGTGAAAATTTAACTCTTCCGCTTAGTAAAAAATAATTGTATCAACAGGGAAAAAAGACATTAAAATTGTGCAAAGCAAAATTATAAATATTTATTTTATTAATTGAAAGATTTTCGGTTGCAGTTTATAAGATTACATTTCTTATAAATTATAATATTATAAGTTCTACCATAGAGAAATTATACCTAGAGTAGCGGATCCTATACAAACTAGCGTGTCCGTAGGTTTTATTTCAGACCTGAC
>JAOTAV010037728.1:0-18600 GCA_026546445.1 Cyclargus thomasi
CTTAAATATGTGTATAGTATAAAAGTATTAAATATATTTTCCGTTGTCTGGTACCTGTAACACAAGTCCCTCGGGTACTTAGCATAGGGCCAGACTGACGTGGTGTAAAGCGTCCATAGATATTATTATTATTATTATTATTATTATTAATTTGCCCCGCGATCCTAACTACCCGCGTTTTAGGAAAAAAGTGATAATTCGGCAGTTAAAAGTAGCATTTGTGTTAATGTTGAATATCAGTTAACTCTAATGCATTTTTTTAATCCATACAGTAATTTGTATGTTTAAAAGTAACAAATAACTATGCATACACTCACCTTGATAGAAAGTTGCTCTGATATCGGCGCGCGTGCGGTTATACAGCTTGTAGTTTACGGCCTGCGCGTACGCAGCGTGCCCGCCTTTTACGCACGAGCTCTGATCGGGGTTGTCTTGAAGGAAGTACGGTACGTAGCGCTCAAAGTCGCTCTCTGATGGCCGTTGTTCCGGCCCTACGAGTGGTATGTTGCATTTCTTGCAAGCTGCGAAAAAAAGATATTTATAATGGATTGATTCACTTCATTACTGTACGCCGAACGGCGTAGTACGCATCATGTACGTAAGTCTAGTGCGTATGCAAAAATTAGCACGTACTCACATCGGTATTGTTACACGCACACATACTTACGTGTGTACGCATCTTTTTCATATCTATCTCAATAAGCTGCTTTTATTTGTAGCTATTTTGTTAATTATTTCAAGCAATTTGTTACCAAGTGGTAAGAGATATCACGCTAATTTTACATTAAAATAATATAAAAATATCATGAACACTCACATGATCCAGTATTTGGACAAAAGCTGGAATTGCTTTCAAAGTATTTACAGCACTCTCGGTTGCCGGACCAGTCAAAGAAATCATCGAGCCACGAGTTAGGCGGCTGAGCGAGATACGATATGTTTGGCATCCTTGACGCTGAAATAAGTATTAAAATAAATTATGTACTTCATACACAGTATAATTTCAAAGACTTATGATTAGTTTTTCATAAATGCATTTGAATATACAATATTTAAACCAAATTGTATTAGATACGTAATCAAAAGATAAGATGGTAAATAGGCAGCTTTTACGCGCTTTCTACGATATCCTATGATGGATCAAATTTATGGTGCGAGCGAGTAGAACGTATGTTTGTCCATGATAGATATCTTAGCTTTGCAGTCTTTAAGTCCTTGGGAAAGACGATATTTCTTAATGCTAGAAAAATATACGGTTCCCGCGTGATATACCAATTTGTCCCAACGTCTAGTCTCACTTTCAACACTTACCAGAATAAAGTTGCATGGTCAAACTGTCGTCGTTACAGAATCGCGTGCCGCATATCATATTCTGCGTGTCCGTATGAGAGTAGTTAAGTCCTTCAGTCACCACGAAGTATACAGGTGGACCAATATTAAGATATTTATTAAGATACTGGAAGTATTTCAGTTGGAAGCTGTCTTGAGGCATTGATAGCTCCTGGTCCAAGCCTATATCTATGTGTGGCGCCACCTGAAATTGTTAACGCATTGAACACTTTGTTCAAATTAAACAGAATTGCTACTACACTTCTATGTAGTACAATACAATTATTAATTATAAAATGTATTCGGAATCCATTTTCAAAAATCAGTGATTCCCACCATACAAAAGTTATAATAATTTTCAACGATTACTTGAATTACTCATAAATATCATCAACAGATTACTACTTTTCTAAACATGGCACCAAATTTTAAATCCTATACAACTCCAAAAGAAATTTGAATATCGGAACACAAGCGGCGGAGTAATCGTTAAACATACAAGAATCTACAAAGTTTAAGTCAGTTTAAACTGTCAATTGTGTACCGAATTACATAAAGAACATCATCATTCAGGAGGCATGGATCAAGCAACTCACCGCAACAGATGAGCAAAGCCAGGCGAAGAATATAATCATGACCGCGGCTCTAACTTCACGCTTCATCAGGAATGGCACGTACAGATGTCGGAACAGCCCGTACAGGGCACCTTCGCCACCGCCAGCCTCAGACTTAGTACCGCCTATGCAGCAAAGCACGTCGAACCTGCGATTGATGGACAGATGGATATTGTTATTTATAATTCTTAAAGTAAAATGTCGAATATGACATGAATGTATATTTTGGACATTTTATCCGTAATCAGTACGAGAATAAATAATATAATTTGAACACGACTATGATACGATACTCCATCATGGAATGCCAGTGCCTGTCTTCCAGCTTCATCATTAGACCTTCGAACTTATTCGTGGTTCAAGTTCATAATGAGATCCATCTAAATAAGGCGCACTGCGCGAATCGCCGGCGCGTTTCTGTCATATACCTGTTTGCGTACTGTCTTTATCCTGTTGGCGTTATATCTATTGACATTCTGTTGTATACCTGTTGGCGTTCTGTCTGTGTGTGTCTATGGCGAGCAGCGCGACGAAGCACGTTAGCTGCAGCAAGAAGTCGACGAGCAGCGCGACGCCGGCGTACAGCGCGAACGCGCGCACTGCGGGCATGTCACTCAGCGCGCCGAGGAAGAAGCACGTGCATTCTGACGCGGACGTCAGGAACATCGAGGGGCCAACTTGACCCAGCCTGGAGAAACAAAAAGATTGAGTCTCATATGAAAAGTTAAAAAGCCATTTTCTAGGAATGTATAAAGTAACTGCAAACCAATTTCAGCAAAATCGGTTTAACTGTTTGGGCTTGCGAAGGCAACAAACATATACAGTTCGGCTTTATAATATATTATATCGTATATATAACTATGATATGACAGTTGCGGAGAAGGTACGATTTTATACATTGTATACGTAAACAGAGTTTAGTACTATAAGGAAAGCTGATTCATGACAAAATTAAGAAAACATAACGCGACCAAATTACTTAAATTTGGTCGCGCTATTCACATACCCAACCAAAAGAACACGGTTAACATGGGAGTGATATATTCCGACCAAATGACGTAGGTCTTTGAACTGCCTCTACATTTCTTGTAAATTACTTACGTGCGTCCTATATGCTCTGCTACGGTCTCGTTGGGTCGTCTCGGATCTCGTTGTCCCGTTTGCACCAGAATGAAGATATTGTCCACGCCCACAGCAAGTACCAAGAAAGGTATGACCTCAACTATGATCAACGTCGCAGGTACACCAGCGTAGCCGAAAATACCGATGGAACATACGACAGACGCTAACACGATCAGCACACCTGAAAAACACTTTCGTTAGTACGGATAGAAAAATATGGCGTAAAAAACATTCTAGAACCTGAAGATATTTATACATTCGACTTATTTTTCATAAAAATGCTCTGCTAGGGTACTGTAAGGACATTCATAAACTTCACGATTTCTGAGTTAAAAGAAAGTTTACGTACGTTGTCTTTAGACACATAAACACATTTTTACTGTGCAACGTAGATATACAATTAAATGTCACTATTATTACATTAAGGGTCTGTTACACCACTTCCTGAAAAGTGTCAGATAGGCTATCCACAACTTGTTTGACACATTATCCATACTTCATCTGTCAGGGAAGTTGTGGATAGCCTTACACGGCGGCACTTATCAAGAGTGGTGAAACAGGCCCTTACAGTTACAATATGAATTGAAGACGTAAGTGGAAGAACCAGATAACTAACATTTTTACATCATCGGAGCAATCAATCTTTTTCTCTTGATCATCTGGCTAATGTATCGAGCTATATACAGTATTTACATTTTTGGATTTGAAATAGTTTTTCCGGTCCAAAAAACTCCTTTTATGCAAAAAAGATCGGCAGTTTTTAAATTGTTAGTTATCTGCTTCCTCCACTTATGTCTTCAATTATATGTGCAAAATAACTTACCTCCTAATCCAAGAGTGACTTTACTATCAATGAGCAGTCTTGAGCAAGTCGTGTAGCGGCCAAGAGATATCGCAACGTACGCAAACATAATAAAGTACGACACCAATATAGTATACACGTCCGACTTCGATGTCTTCTCCAGTTCATCCTCAATGGACCTCTCAGATGTATACGCGATGTCCATGTACGGTGGCATCTCGTTGGCGGTGTAGTTTGTCATGAATTTTATGTATTCCTCTTCCCATTCAAGAGCCGGTTTCAACTGAAAGAAGAGATGAATTATAGTCGGCGCTTAGTTCTGAAGATCAAAAATTTTAAGATGCTGTTTTCATTTATAAGAAAATCTTTATAAATGAAAGCAGCGTCTCAAAAATTTTTGATCACGCGCCTCAGACACGGCTAGGTTTCTCGTAACTCTTTAGCTTACGTTGGTTCGCCCTGATATACTTTATAGTGTGTAATAAATACAAGAAGCGCATGCACACACAACTCTTGCTCGTTCCATGTTAGCAGTTTAGCATATAGCACGATAGTGTTAAGAAAATATATATGAGCTGAACTTTATCGCACCGTAGTGAGAGGTGGTGTGTTTATGTAAATCAAAAAGCGGTTCGTCTAACGCGCATGTCTGCGAGTACATGCGTACGTGTACGTACGTCTATACGAACATACGCACATATATGCGTTTACTATTCTTACCTTCTCCTTATCATAGTGGTTGTTGACGATGAAGGTGAGGATAAGCGCGTTGGCCTCATGGAAGCGCGAAGTAGAGGCGAGGGGCTCCCCGGGCGCGAGGAAGCCGCCCAGCGCTACTCCCGGCAGAACAGGCCCGCCCCAAGGTGCGAGGCATGTGTACGGATTCCTGTTTTGATACAAATGTGTTAAAGATATTAGATTATAGGTTTCTGTCTATTAAATTATTTTATTATATCCTATTTCGTCCTTTAAAGTACCTCTTTATAATTTTTATGAAACGGGTAACCAGATAAAAAGCAATAACCCTTCCTTATGGCACTATCACTCACTTACTCTCGCAACATCAGACTTCAGTTGCTTTTGTGTTAAAATGTTATTCGCCTTATACAGTTAGTTCAATTCAGTTGTGCGCACCGCATTACGTGTGGGTAAGGGTTGTTTACGGACGGCGCCTGCCGCGTCACGCCCACATGAATGAAAGTTGTGTATTTATAACGCGCACGCACACGCACAACTGAGTTGCACTGTTTGTACACCACATGAAGCGGACCAAACGGGGCACAGTCCTGCATCGCGCTATCGAGCTTCTCACCTGGTACACTCCAGTATCCTTCTCAGGTACTCGTTATCGTCAAGGCTATCTAGCACCTCATCGGGGTCATTGCCGTACCAACCCCATAGCGACTGAATGGCGCAGTCCCCAGCGGTGACCGGCCCTCGGAAAGGCGACGTTAGAGGCGCGAAGCAGATGTCTTCTATACGCGAGTTGTTGCCCAAAGCTGAGGATATTATAAATATTTCAGTTTGATTATATGGATGTAAGTATTGAGCTAATTATTGATAAATCGATTGGTATCTATATATTATTTTATTTTAAAAGTAATAAAAATAGTTAAGATGCTATTGTTATTATAATAGCTTCATTAATTGAATGTTTGTCCAACAATCACACCGAAAGTACTAATGAATTCTAGTATAAGTACAGATAGATTATTAGTTAAATTAGAGGACCCTTTCACTCCAATGAAATGCTTCCATGGGATAAATGGTTTCCACGCAGTCAAAGCCGCGGGTAATCCTACTATGCTACTTTCTACAGACATTATACTCGTTAATGTTTGTCTATCAATCACGCCGAAACTGGCGAACGGATTTTGATGAAATTTTGTACACTTAATAAGCTGACTTTCTTTGTATACCGATCGTCCTTTTCTTTTCCGTAGAATAAGAACTGCAACAAATTTATATTTCACGATCATACATACCCATAATCTTATTCTGGAGATTCAGCACATCCAGCAGGAAGGTCGAGTTGTAGACTGGACCAAACAGCATTTGCTTGCCGTCGTCATCGGTATACTCGATCTTGGGTAGGCCTTTAGAGGTGATGATGATCATCTCTGTACGGTAGAAGGGCTCGAAGTGTGAGTCGAAGTAGTTGCGCTCGTACCGCGACCGAGAAGTGGGGGACGCCCAGAGCTCCACCGGGTTCGTGGTCACCTGCATGTGGCGGACGCCTAGACCGAGGCCCACGATCGCGCAAAGACCTGGGAAAGAATGAACAAATGAAGGAATATTCTTTGCATTTACACATAATACTAACAAAATAAATCAGTACTTCAAGCTATCTAACTAAATATTATTTATATCAAAGGGCGGCTTCAATGCAAAGTATTACAATAATTGGCTAAAAGATATACAGAATGACACAGTTATAGATATATGTTGAGAAATTAGTAAGTTATAAGTGATTTAAGTTTCCTACCCATCTCTTTCTCTCAAAACTTTGTATTCAGCTTATAGACTTTGACGTCACAGTTAATATCGGATCTCTCTTTCTTATTTACTACATTAAAGGCTCATAACTTTGTTATTTTCAATTATATCAAAAAACTAATTGGATTACATCATTTTAAGCGATAGATTTATTTAAAAAATTTAATTTTTCTTAAAAACGATAAATTTATTAAAAAAATAATTAAAACTAATGCATATTCCTTACTTGAATTGGTGAAAAGAATTGTTAACATTAATGAAATACACTTTTCTTGCACTATTTCCGCTGTATTTACTTTTATTTTACATATTGTCAAAAATACACAACCCCTTTCGACAAAGTCATGACTTTTTTTATTATGTTGAACATAAATTTTCACCAAGAACTTACAGCACAACCAATCACATTTGACAATTATTAGAGCCTGTTTTACCACTTCCTGATAAATTTCGGCTAGACTATTTATCTCACACATAAAATACGGAGAATCAGTCAAAACGAGCTCCTAGTTACGAATAAGTCGCCTAGATATAATAATATACATACCAACAAACAGTACGATCCAGGGTCTAGATGCCATCAAACATCCCCACCACTGGAAGAAATCTTCCAACTTGGTTTCCGTCTCCGCACCCAACTTCTCGAAAAATGTGGCCCCCGTAGCCCCATCAGGTTGGTCTACCGACCATCCGGCAGACGTAGGGTTAGTTGTCATCTCCTGATTGCCTTCCGACACAACACCTAAATTAAAAAAAATACTAAAGTGACCATAAAACACTTGGGACAGAGTATAAAACACATAAAATACATGACATGCTGTTAATTCCCAATGCATGCAATACATGAGTGCGTGTATTAGATGTGGTGACAAAAAGAATAGAGAACAGATGCATTATTCAAGTTTCTTAACTGCAATCTATATTATAAACACTTAGTTTATAATAAAAGGTTGCTCTTCTGTTATAATATATTATGTTCGAGTAAATTTTCCGTTTTGAAATAAACTTCTATACAGCAATAACATACAAAAAATAAATTTAAATATTATTTATTTCTTCTATAACCACAAACTACAAACAAAACCAATAAATGTTTGAAGTAGCTCACATGTTCATAAAAAAGCTGGACGGATGCACACATACATTCACTTTATGAAGACTAGCGACAACTGTTAATTGATATACATACCATACATGCCGTGTATAAGTAACAGCATTTCAAGATGGAAATATACCACTTTTATAATTAATTAATTGCTATATTTGATGCCAATCTCAAGATATCATGTATAATATAATAGTATAATTGATAAATTGATTGAGACATATTTAATAGAAACTTCCATTAATCGATTTCCATTAACAAAATACGTTATTTTGTTAAAATATAGCAAGACATAAAAATATTTATATTGATTGTTATTTCATTACTGATTTGCAATTAAATGTTATAAAATATTAAAATAAAAGTCTCAACGTGCAAGTGTCCGGACCAATATTATGGTCACCGTATTTCGTGCGTGCAATGCAAATGGCGGATACGTACTGCTGCGGTGACTGTGTAGCGGGCTCGTCTCCGGGCCGCCGCCGCGCCGCTCGCCCGCACGCGCCCACCCGTCTGTCCCGCACCCGCTCATTAGTTACCCGCACCGCGTGTACTCGATATTCATCATCATCGTCTTATCATCATCATCGTATCATCAACAACATCATCGTCTTTATTGCCACCGACTCTCACGTTAGGAACGAAAATCTTCATATGAACACCGTCAGCTTTTGACTTTATCTGTTACATAGGGTATTTGACACTTTTTGCAAAAAAACTAGGTCAATATGATTCTAGCATTGCATAGCCACATTTCAGTGATTATTTTAAAATCTTAAAAAAAAACCTCGCTAAACAGTCATAAAATAACTTTAAAATTTATGTAATTTTTAATGCCCGCGAAAATGCGACGTCAAAGAAACAACTACTAGTATTTTTAATTTTATTAGATTTTAAAGAGGTTTTAAAAATAAATCCTTAATTTAAAAACCCTTTTCTGAATTTAATAATAAAGAATTTAAAAATATGAACATTTTGCACTACCTTCGTCGTTTTTTACTTACGAGTAAATGACGTCTCAGACATCGCATCATGCGTTTCCGGATAACGTGATATACAGATTTTAAAAAAGCCTAATTTTATAATCGAAATTATAAATAGATATCGTAATCGAAAATCAAATTAGCTATTAGCTTTTTTTACGTAGAGAAATGCTGTGACGTATTATATTATTTCTCGAGAGCGATGATTAAAGATGATGTGCGTTGTAGTAAGTCAAAACAGGCTGATAGATCAATGAAATGAATATCGAGTACACAGTTTCAACAGAATACAAAAAAAAATGAAATAAGTGTTAGTCTCTTAATAAATGTAGACAAAAATCATCCTTGTACACACTTAAAATAAAGATGATTTTAGTCCGGGAAAGCACTTCTACCCATAATATTTGGAGCCACCACCAAATAATAGACCTTTGACATGAAAAGAGAAAAGTATTCATGCTTTTTATTCTAAAATGTGTTATCATGCTTTTTGTTACATACATATCAACTATTTTATAAAATATAATCTTTGTGGTAAACATATGTATTGTGTATAAATATAACACTGCAAAAATCAATGTGTCAAACTTTTCATTATAATGTTGTTGTGATTGTAGAGTGTTTCTTTAAAAACCAAATCATGCATAAAATATGCGATTAGGCTTGATAGGGTATATAGCTGTGTGTAAAACATTGTGTCTCTAGACTCAAGAGGTTGTCTTAAACTTTTAATGTCATACAATAAGTTTGACGAGATTAAGGGCCTGTTTCATCGCTTACTGATAAGTGTCCGATAGTCTATCTACAACTTTTATGACAGTTGTATGGAGGATCTGTAAAGAAAAACTTGTGGATAGCCTATCAGAAACTTTATCAGTAAGCGGTGAAATAGGCCCGTAGAGTGTAATAATTTTATGTTTTATTTGTTGAGCATAAAAAAAGTCGGGCAGTGTATCTAAATTCTGAGTAGTTCATTTAAAATTGAATTCACAAAGTTCATAATTTTGACGTTTGGACTTTTCAAAACATATTTTTTCATATAACACCACATTAAGTTCTATGTATTTTACAATCTATATAACATGTTATGGACTGTAGGTCCGCAATTGTCTCACATTGTGCAAAATAAAAAAGTAAAAGTTTGACATTTATGCTTTTTTATAATCACCATTACTTTTTTAAAGTTCAAACGTCAAAACTGCAACACAGAATATAGACTTCACCCCCATAGACTAAAGCAACTCACCGACGATATTCTCTGGCGTGTTACAGCAGTATACCCCACTGAGGAACAGGGTGGTAAATATGACGAAGACGATCGCCATAATGACCGCGTACCCGTCGGCGCCGGCGATGCTGAAGGGGCGGTGCGGGGGCGGCGGCGCGGGGGGAGCGGGACACGACGCCGCGCAGTCCATGCACGAGCAGCCCGGCTGACCCTGCGGGAGAAGATTTTCAGGTGCATATTGATCCAGTTCAATATAGTGATGTGAATGCGATGAGGGCTCATCCATAAAGTGCCGTGGATCAGCTATGTTTCGGCACGAAGGGGCCGGCTTGACCGAAGAAGCACGGCCTCTAAGAAAACTGGCGTCACATTTCTTTAAGTACGTCCCGAGTGCAGCGGTAAATCACAAACTCACCTCAATCCCAACATTGCATGGCCTGGTCTTCGGGTCTGTTGGAGTCAGTCCCCCGTCGGTGCCATTCTTGTAGTTGATCTGGAACGGCACTTGGGGCACGGTGACGTCACCCATGAAGTCGAACCAGCGCTGTGGCGTACACGACGCGGAGCCCCACTGACCGCACATCAGGTCCATAGCTGATTGACCGGTTGAGGGCATTTGGACCTGAAAGTTACCATAATATTTATGAAATTTCTAAATGAAACTATTTGTTTGTTGAAATAAATATCCCTGAATTCATTTCTTGCCATATAACTTTTTGTCCCTTTTTTAACAACTCTAAGTTCGAACAAAGAGAGATAAAATCTATTTTAATTCAAATGAATTGATTTTTCTGGAAGAACACGATCAATGAAAACTGAACTCACATTAGCACACGAGGTGAAAGTCCCCTCCATGTACGCGGCGCTCAGATGATAATCAACCGCCAATATTCTGTTTGTTTCTGAAACACGTAACAGTTGTAAATAATTGTTTATGAGCATAAGTGAATTAGACGAACTCAAATATCCACCCACCCACAAAACTTTAATAAGGTATCGAGAGACAATAATGTTTGCTGAAATCTTATCTAGGCTCTCATCTTGTCAAAAAAGAATCTGTCGCGCTAAGAACTGCACTAAATGTGTTAATTTAAGGCAACATTTTACGAAAACCAGTACAAACATTAGCGTAGGGTTGCCCATGAAAAAAAATGCCCCCTCTACAACGTACTCTTTTTTGTCCACCCACTAAAAAATTCAAATAATAAAAGAACCCACCATTATTATACGGCTCCGTCTTCACCGCCTTCAGAAATTCGCTGTGGTTTGGCGCGCACGTCATAGAGCATATATGCCGCTTGAAGTTGTCTGAACAAGACGGACATCTGTCGAGGATGTTGAGGGCTATCTGGATGTTGGTCTTGAGGGATTCCGTCTGAGAGGCGTCGCAGCAGACGGGCCCGTTCGCGTACTCCGGACATAGCTGCTCGATCACCGCCTGGAGAAATAGAAGGTGCTATTAGTCGTAGTAACTATTAGTCGAAGGTATTATGCAAAACGACCATAACGCAGAACCTTATGGTCTGTCCTATTTGACAGGCTTTGTTTTATGTGCATGGCGTAATTGGCGTTGGTCTATCAAATTACAACCTACAAGGTATCCTTGTGTCATGGTTTTAGAAATTAAACTTCACAACTACCATACTTCACAACTACCATTTACTTTTCAAGGTATCAACAAAAATTCTACCAAATCAATACTAGCTGAGTAGACGTCAACTATCATAGTAGTTAAGGGCTTTTTGGGTTTGTTTATTAAAAATAAAACGAAACTTTTCTAACTTATAACATTTATGAGGTTTTACATAACAAGATGATCAAGGATCATGCTATTATTTTCATGCGGAAAACTGTCATTATTTAGAAGGACCCTCGATAAACTAGTATTAACCAGACATCAGATAATGTATCTTATCTATTTAGGTGGACGAAACATAAACAAAACCAGCCCATGACGTTCATAATTTCCTGCAATATGATTATTCCAGGTACAAAGTAATGATAATAACAAAGGATATTCTAAAACAATGTTAATACTTTTAAGTGATGAGTCATTTTTGTTTTAGGGTAGAGATAATATTTTAAAACAGCTGATGCAAAGCGAAAAACGACCATCAAACTAAAAAAGTGTTTGTTATTTGTTTGACCAAAAACCAGAAAAAAAACCGAGATAAAATTTTGTAGCAAGAGTTAAGGTCAATTAAATTTAAATCAACATTTCCACAAGCTAATTTGTACCATTAGTAATCTGTTACTATGTGTTAGGTATACTTCCTTTTGATTTTCATCTAAATGTCGAACAAAACATAATTTAACGACCAATTTATTGCACCACTGTATGTCTTTAATACGCAATTAATAAGTGACATTTAATTTAGTAGCATTACCGCCATGTTAAACTTTATTTACATTTGGACAAAAATAAATAGTATCGGACATTTCGTAGCTTAACTGCGGTAACCTTGACCTTAGATGTAGATTTAATTTTAGCCCTGCATAAAATATCGACGGTTAGCCAGAAAATCGCCACTTTGATGTACTTAACCTCTTGATTATGTGTAATATTAATGTGTTTCAATACATTTTAGCTGATTCCTTTTCAGAAGCTGCTAAAATGTTGTATTGTTTTAATTTTATATCAGAGTTTTAATTTTTGTTATATTTTGTATAAGGAACGATGGAATTGACATCGTCTTTTTTTGTACGTAAATCCCTTTAATTAAATAAAGATATAAAAAAAACACTTTGATTAAAATTACTAATATATTTTGGTATGTACCTTTACTATATTTTTATAAAACGTTCGTCGTCACTTGGCAGTTTTACAGGCGATAACAAGATACAAGGGTTTTCATGTATGTTGCACTTCAAAAATACTGGTAATAGTGAAAATTATGCCATGAGGTAAAGAGAGAGTAGGATTTTACTTCCTCTACTAGACGCGGTCTATAGTCCCTTAATTTTACGAATGTAACGGAGGATATACTTCAACTCTTTTCTACAATATCATAGCTTCTGCTGATTTTGTTGCAAGCCCTAAGACAGCGTTAGCATGTCCCTCAGGCTACATGGGGATTTTAAAGGGTTTTTGTGGTTAGAAACCGCTTTCGATACTTGCGACAAAGGAGATACGTACATATGGCCAAAGCCCGTATGACCTCTTGACGAGATTTTAAAAATTTTTACCCATCCAAAAAAAGTGATCAACGCCGCATAGAAATTAATTTCATTTCAATAAGTCTATCTGCATGACAACTATTTAATACCTAATATTGCGTTAACAATGTAATATGTTGTAATATTGTAATAAATAAACAATAAAGTGTTATCAGTCACTTTTACGAGCATAAGTCATTTGGATCGTTGGGACGTGCGCGCCTACCACAAGGGGCTATCTTAGCATCATGTTTTACTGTTTGTATAAAAGTGCCGACGTTTCTTCAAAGCTGTGCGTTCATAAACGGAACTGGCTTCTAACGAATGACGCTCTTTTTAAAATGAGAAGGAGCATATGCAATACTACATGAGTGAGAGAGACAGATTTAAGATGAATCAATGTGTTATCGTGTATTGTTGACATTGAGTGTAGACATGAGTAATGACCGCAGGGTCAGACAGTATCGGACGATTTGATATCTTTTATCTTACCCATACACGGTGTCAGAGGACAAAGAACAAACTAAACATGCATTTTCTGTTTATTTTTGTCGTCTGTATCGGTATAATTGAAAAGTCTTTCCGCGTCCGCTGGCGGGAGGCAGCGAATTTCATAGGTTCATGGACGGCAGAAATAAAGTAGGCTACACTCATAAAATAAAATGTACATTTGTAAAAGAAGGTATGTTACACTATCCCTACATTCTATCAGGATCTCCATCGTTTTTTAAGACATAACATAAGCATTAAGGGCGATTCAAACCACCAATAATAACATTTCAACTTGAGATCTAGTTAAGCAATATGTCCATTAAGTACACATATTGTAACACTTCATAAGCCAAGTACCATTAGTGGACCGATAACACAAAACTAGGCGAAGCCAATAGTAACGATAATGTTGTTTGACTAAGAAACAACAGTTGTAAAACTGTCAATAAGGTTAATTGCCAACGGAACTTATATAGCTAGGAGTTATCAATAATTAACTTACCAAAATACTCATAAGCTATAGAAAGTTGCTGGAAGAAACCGTTCTAGCGGAAAGAACGACAATTTTTGCGTTTTTAAATTTTCTATTCTTTTAATAAATGTATGTTTTTTATTAGCAAATAAAAAGCGTCTCTCTATGTAGTGAATTCATAAATAACCATAGACTTGAACTTTATATTACAACAAAAAAAATACTCTACTGAAATATGTCCAGTGACAATCTCACGTTCAAGAAGTAATTAAATACTTCTTAAGCTAAAATCCGATAATGCAGAAAATACGTATTCCAGACTTTCTTTTTTTCATTGATCTTTCTATAGTTAAAATGCCCTACCAAAATATATGACCAAAATGTACTAACTGACAACCTGAACATTAGATTTCTCATCAACACTCAGTTGGACAGCTTTCAAGCGAAAGCAAGATCCTATTACTTAATGCTCATATATCGTCCTATAAATGTCTCTTACGGTATCATATGAACCATCCATTTTGTGGATGGTTCTTAATATGGTAGTCCATTCCTCTGGCGAATATCAATTTTAGAAATGTATCTAAAAAACAATTCTTATACTAAATATTCTTAGACCTTTGTTATTAACAATTCATGAACAAGGATACGGTTTCGATCGAGCCGTTATATTCAAGAAGACATTAATATTAATGCCGCCTAGGATCTCGAATAACATATTATTCCGTATATATTCAGAAATCACAATTCAGAAAAACATCTGCGCAGAGATAGTATCACGTCGAGTCTCTAAGCTTTTGTGCCACTTTTCAAAATTTTTATACCGTTTCTCAAAAATTTCTTATTTTGGTTCTGAAACTTCTTACGACCGCGCCGGGTTTCCTGAGTTTTTTACTTAGGTTCTATGAATCTCTTACGCCGGACCCACTGCGAATCAGTTTACGAACAGGTAGTAATCGGCTCTACAAAAAGAACTCTATAACCTCCGGGAATTCTATTAGCAAATACGATACGCGTTTTGAATGATCTTTATCTTTGAGATTTCAAGAATTTTATCGTTGTACGATATGAGTAAACGTTGAACGCTGATAAAGGCCTATAAAATTTCTCTTTGTTACGTTCGAAAAGTACCTAAAAGTTAAAACACGCAAGGCTTTAATTTTATCTTGTATGAAAACTACTTGTAAACATTAAAAAACCATTAACTGTTGTTATTTCTTGATGAAATATACAGAAATTGTATCACTGAATCAAATAAATAGCTTAGGTGAGACCTTATTCTACTTGATTTAATTAGGACGTCTAGATTGGAATTCTAAAAAATCCTATTAAGAAGCTTCTGTGTAAATTTTCATTCTAACTTCCTAAATACTACTCGACTAAACTTTGTTTAATCGAGTAGTATGTAATACGTTAAGTAGTTACATGCAATTTAGAGTTTAAGCACGTATAAAGTATACATGATGCAGCTACCGATTCAACAATGAACAAAGACGGATTTTCCGTTGGCCTTACAGAAGGGGTTGTGGGGTATTCCCTTCAATTTCTATGGCGTGACATGCAATGCCAGTTTGGCTTGGCGCCGCAACCGACGGTGTTGACGCCAAGGGCATAACGACGGCTACCCTAAAAAAATGTTTAGTTATAGTTTTCTGTTTAATGTTGTTGTACAAATCACTTTACAGTTTAGTAGATCAGAATCAAGTATTGCTCTCCAATCAAAGATAAAGTCAACATTTTTGTTCATAGTATTTTTTTACAGATATTCTTGAACGTGGTTGACACCACCAGCGAGAAGAACCGTGCGGCGTAAGAAACTAGTTTTACTGTTCCGTTAATTTTTTGGAATCATTCCAACGTCGATTACACTTTATTGTTTAAATCGTTCCCTTTGTTTAGTGCAAAAACATAATTTTGAAGTCGCCTAGGAAAATATTTGTGAAATTCAGAAAAATATCATATTCGGTATACTATTTTAATATATGAATCACATTAAATGCTAGAGACTTAACCAGAGCTAGTTAACTAAAGGCATTTGCATACAAAGACCTGTGTGAAGACTTAGAAATCTTTCCACGCGCCGCCATCAAAGTAATTAGCCAAGTAATTTAACTCGAACAAGTTTGTGCCGCTACATATTTAGCTTTGAGCTATGTTCAGCGTCCGATGGGGACATTATCATTATGAACAGGACATTCGCAGCGTCGAAAAGCTAATAAAGACAAGCTGGAGAACTACTCTCAAACGGCACATTCATATATTCGGACTGTATAAAAGGTCTAACACTAACAACGTCATTTGACGGTAGAATTTGAAGACGGAAACTGACTCTACAAGTCTCGATTTCATTCTTGGACGCTTACAACCGACATACAAAAACTGTTGATGTTAGGCTGTGGATATTTTTATAGCATACTGTTCACTAAAGATCAGTAGAAAACCGAAGCACAGTTTTCGCGACTGTACCGTACTAAAAAGCGTATATTTCATCTACAGAATGATGAGCAAATTATTATGTGCTAAAATGAATATTTCTAGAATTAGAGCTTTTAGAACTAGATTTTTACAGAATTAGAGCATTTTGAACCAGACATATTGAAATGTGACAGCATTTTTGATTCGGCCTAGTCTTGGCATCATTTATCATGGACGTTTTTGAAATAATATGCAGTTTAGTGACATCACCTTTGCGTTATCATGTTGTTATCACATTTATAACATGTCAGATAAATAATAATTATGACAATAAATTCATGACATATATCTATAAATCTTATAAGACGGTTTAGCGGAAATTCTGACGTGACCATTTACTATTAATGATAATATAAAGTATATATCTTGTACATAAAAATAATCTTTATACAAATATAATGTGATGTAAAAACATAGTTCCCATTATAAGTGCAAGGTTATTCACGTTTATTTAAAATATGAAATAGGTTATTATTTTAGTTTTATTAAACTGTAATTAAATGTACGATTTACCTATTATTATCTATTGGGTACAATTGAATCTAAGGGCCTGTTTCACCGCTTACTAATAAAGTTTCTGATAGGCTATCAACAACTTTTTTGACAGATTCACCATGCTACATCTGTCAAAAAGTTGTGGATAGACTATCCGACACTTAACAATAAGCGGTGAATCAGGCCCTAAATATTTTTAGACCGATAAAACCGTGCTCTTATTTAATGTAATGCTCAAGCAATTGTGCTAGCTTATGCCTGCGGCTACGCTCGCGTGGAATTTACAATTCACGTAGCCAATGTTACTCTTCATACTTTCAACTAAGTTAAATCAAGACAGCTTCGTCATAACGTGAATAAAAGGACAAACTAACACTTTTCCATTTATAATATTAAGTATAGACGTGATTTTTATTAAGACTTTGTTAGTTTTTGCTAATCAAACCAGGAACTAACACACTGTTTGACCAAAGGAGTAAAACTAAACAAATGGTATGTTGTCTTAGAAGCTCGGTAGCTAGTACTTAAGTACTCAACATAAATACACGGAAAAAATTCTAAATAACACAACGGCCGAAACCAAAAGAATTTGTATAGAGGAGTGAGCATGCTGTGGCGGGGCGCATCGCATTTTGTGTATAAATTTTAGGACCGAGTGCGCTTTCTGGAGTCATCCGTGAAGTACGTCGCACGCAATGAGGGGATCGATTGAGTGTGACAGCGTAGGAAGGTACTAAGTTTAGTGAAATCATTTTTCAAATGTAACCTTCTCTCGAAATTAAAATATTGAGTTCAATTTTCAGATGTTGAATTGCAAAGTTTCAAAGTAGGGAGCGGACGCGTCTAAGAAGAATTAATGTGATCAAATCTGACGTACTTTATCGATGGTCCCTTGTGTGAAAAATACGATGCGCCCCGGCACGCCCCGTCAACGGTGCTCGAAACTTGTCAATAAATTGATGGTATCGTGACTAGCCACTATCAGTCGATCACAGCGGTATTATTAATTCATAGCGAATACCGGTAGTGTAATGTAGCAGGTGGAAAAGTTTCGATTTTTAAAACAACATTTCCATCCGACAAATCACAAAAGTCATTTGTTGATTTCTGTATACTTATATTTTTTTTGTCAAATTAGGAGATAAACGAGCAGAAGGTTAACCTGATAGAGCTGCCGTCGCCTACGGACATATTTTGTAAAATCAGAAGCGTTGCAAGTGCGTTGCCGGCCCTTTATGAACAAATAGGTAAAGAGACAAGTTACAAACGAAATAATCATGATAATAGTAAGAATGCTTTAAAAGTATTCTAATTTACTTATATATTTTAGAGACTCGCAACAGCGGAATTCTCACAACTTGAAATATTAATACTTTTACAGGCAAAGTCGTAGGAAAATGCTTGTTTAATAAATAAACTTTAACATTAGTTTAATTATTGAGCACAGAATAAATAATAGTACTAGAAGTAACAAAAAAAAAATTATAATACTGGCCTATTATGTTATTCTTGCTTGAGTTAACAGATTAAACTGTTCTCGTAGTCATGCATAAATGAGCACATAACTAAGACACTATTCACTAGACATATTATGTAGAGATTTTAGCAATCACGATGATACGAGTATAAAGTGAAGAAAAAATAGCAAGATTATAGTGGACAATGTTACTTGGTTAACGATATAATTATCGAGCAAATTATTACTTTACAATACAAAAATATCCTTAATAACATACTCAAAAATAATAATATACAACAGTCTTTCCCAAAGTGGGCGATAACGCCCCCTTGTGGGCGCTGCAGGTCTCAAGGGGGGCGGTAAGAGACCCAG
>JAOTAV010037739.1:0-18595 GCA_026546445.1 Cyclargus thomasi
GCGTCGGTCCGCCGGGAACCCCAAAGCATAGATTTTGCATTAAAGTCCCCGGCGACGATTACCGGCTGTGAAATTCCGTTTATGAGAGTGGTAAGGCGAGAAAAAAAATCCTCAAATTCAGACAACGGTCTTTTTGGCGAAAAATAAACGCCAACCACAGTAAGTTATGATTATACCTAGGAAGGGATTAAAGAGGAACATAAGAAAACAAATTTTAAAAGTGAAACTTTTATTAGCATAAAATTTTGAAATATGTAAGTCATTGTAAGCAAGCGCATAATTTTATGTGACTATTTTATTATAAGTGCATGTATTGAACAGGAATACTATAAATGTGCCACTTTTAAGTTAAAATTAATTTGAGCTTCTTTACATTTGTGCATATTTAAATGTTGGTTTGACTATTATGGCTTCAACTTGGAAGCACATTTTAAACAACTTTTACTCCTATCAGTATAACATTTTATCCAAGCCTATCGTATTAATTAATCAGTTATCTTCTTATTTAGCTCTCACTCAGGCAATTTGATTGTCACTCAAGTAACTAACTACTAAACCCAAAAATAGGTATCTGACACCCTGAACTTTCAGCAACAGACCCTTTATACATGTAAACTTGATAAATCTTAGCTTATAAAGACAATTTAAATACTATTATACTATGACTAGCATTTCTAAAAACCTTTGGCAAGAGCCTTTTAATTAATATAAAAATTCTTTGTCTAATCATTGTCTAAACTTTGTAAAACAAAGTTATCATGAAAGGCCCCACACATTTTAAAGCAGTAAACCTAATGTATAATTTTAATGAAAAAGCTGTACTAATAATACTTAATTGGTGCATTACTCTGAAAAAGTTAACCTTATATTTAAGGTGGACTATCATATATTTAATGAAATATTTTTATGATTAGCATCAAAAACAGTATTGTCAAAGATATTATTAGTTTTCTTTACTTGGCATTACAATTTCGTAACATTTGTACTTAGATGATTTACTATCTAATAGCACATGCCAATTTGCAGCATTTACACACAGATTGAACACAATTCAAATATGATTTATGAAGTGATATGCTTTAAATATTCTTACCCTACTGATCAAAAATTTTGGACTTGAATGATTTAATTATAATGATATGTAGCATGTCGTGAAAGCATAACTATGTCCATGGATAAAAATTTGAAAATAAAATTGTACCGATTATGAGGTACCCTAAAAAGTAACATTGAATCAAGAGTGATTGAAAATCAGGCATTCTTCTTGATATAATGAAAGTGTTCCACTTGCTGTACATATTGTCTACACCTTCTAAATTTGCAATTGACAGGTGATGGGATGGTATTCTTTTACCTATCCCAATGCGACGGAAGTGTTCGTTGATAGTGTTCTGGTCAGAGGTTGGGGTTGGACCAACATTCATTTTGCTAGAGCAAATCCAGTATAGTATTGGACTAGATGATGCTAAAAGTCTAGTTGAGACTTGTATGTGCACAAAAAGTATACAAAATGTTGACAAAAAAATAGCATGCACCACATACACAAACATCATAGGATCATTGGCCCCAAATCCTTTAGAATAATGTCTTTGCCTATAAATATTCTTATTATTGTAGCCGTAATTTAATATATTTTCTCTTATGCCAAGCCTAAAACATAATTTAAAGTTATTTTTTATGTAGCTTAAACAATGAAACATAATAAGGAAAAGAATAGGTGATGCTAAAGCAAAATTTGGAATCTGTTTAATTTTATAATATTTCAAGAAGCCTACATCCCAATAATGACTCTGAACATAGGTATATGAAAATGGTATGGAGTTGTTGCACCATGGACTCTCAGCTACTCCGGGCAACACAAATTCAGTATTTGTGAGAAACTCTGGTAAATTGTGATCATTGTGAATACAGAACTTAAAGTAGTTGTAAGTTTGCACAAGCAAAAATGGTATCACGGCAATTATCACAGTCACCGACAAAGCCACACAAGATGTTATCAATGGCAGCATTAAAATCGGCAGAATAATTCTATGCTTCAGAGTCCTATATTTGTAGACAATCTCAGGGAATGTTCTTTCAATCACATTCTTAAAGCTAGTGTACAATATAAAACCTAAATTAACACAGCCATTAGATCTGCTAATCATTGAGAATCCAGCTGGAAATGAGCTTAATATGTCTATGCTCCCAAATCTGAGAGTTTCATTTTCTGTACATTTAAACATTGTATAGAAAGACATAAGGGCCAACATACTTTCAGAATAAGGGGCTGTGAAAAATATGCTTGCTGGATTTACACAGTACAATATTACAGACTTGTATGCCTTACATTCACTTCTTAAAATTCTAAGGCTGAGTTTGTGCAGCATATCTGCTGATTTAACAAATACAACTAAATTAACCAAAGTTGCAGATATTAACAGAATGCTGTGAAAGTTAAAAATGGTACCTAAAATGCTATTTAAGATAAATGCAACATATCTCACTATCAGTGGAAACAGAGGATAAAAAGCCAAACAGTTTTCGTATGTGTATCCATATTGAGCTATATGAATAAAGTATTGGGAATCCCACCTTTTAAGACCACCCAATAACTTGTCAATGGTAAAATCCGCATTTGTCTTCCGAAGTGAAGGATCTTCTGGACTAACGAAAACATTCGCTTGGTGGTCAGGAATCACAAGATTTGCTATAACTTGCAGCAGCAAAACAAATATTCTTGAGAAGAATGCAAACCAAATAATTTTTTGTCTTGGTGAATACATGATGCCAACAGATCCTTTTCGTATATTTTCAGGTAACTATTATAGATTGTTTAGTGTATTTTGTTTCTTATTTCTTCTTTTTTTCATGAATCTTCGAAATAAAGATATACTACTCTAATAAATGAACGATTTTTATATTTAAAGTTTTTCATCATTATGCTACGAAACTTGACTTATATGTATGTCTGATGATATTCTCTTTTTATGTAGTTTTCACTTCTTAATTTTCATCACCAACGTAAACAAATTTATAATAGTATCTGCAATTACAGCACTAAAACCGAACTAACATCAAAAATGTATTTTCTGATCTTAGTAAAACTAATGCGGATTAACTGACATTTCTTTAAAGTACTGACCGTATAAAAATGTCGCACTTTTTTGGTATTATTTTTAAATTTTGACAAAAATTTAGAATTGTTAAAAATTTTAGCTTGACCACAAATTCTGTACTGCGCTCTAGTAACGTGGGGTGGAGCGGGACCGGGGACGGGTAAGAAAAAGTAAAGCGTTTCTTAAAAACATTAAGTTAGCTAACTCAAAAAATATGTTCCTTTCATCACGAGATAAAGCACAAGCTTTATAGGAATTGAGTTTCATATTGCTTGCTACCGCCGTGAGTGGTGACGGTCGGTAACCATAGCAACCGCCCCTGCCTCGCCGCGCACATACCCAAGGCGCGGTATAGCGCTTGTGATCAAGCTATACCATAATATTATGCATAATATTGACGTCTTGTAAAAAAATAATATTTTTGCGTAGTTACAATACGATTAGGTATACGGCTTCTTGTGTATGACCAGTAAGGCGGAATAAAATAGATTCTTAAAAACGTTAAAAATACATTTTATGATTAAGATAAGATTTAAGACTCTTTTTTGTTACGCATTAAATATTATGTACTTGCTAGTAGTGTTGTTGCTCTATATATATAATTCAATGACTAACAATGACAAACTTAACAAATATATAACAAAAACTTAACATTATCATTGACAAGTAATGACTAGTAACAGTGGTCGTTATGTCAACGGACATAAAATTCATAAATTTTCGGCTTGAATTTTTCAAACTGTTTTATCCTAACGCTACTCGACGCAAAAGACAAATGCGGGGTACTGCGCGTGGAAGCAGGGTGGGTAACATAACTGACATTTCTAGCCAAGTGCCTAGTTGACTTGCAGGAGTTATATTTTCCACAACTTTCTCTGGAGGAGAGCGCAACGTCAACGTAGGTTGCTTTTTTGCTTCCCATGAATATAAGAACGACGATCGTTAGGATCATTATCCCAATCTGCACCTACAAACCCAGTTAAATACTTACTAGGTTTTCTATAGGTAATACTGTAGTCTATTGTACTTTTTGAGTACTTAGCAAAATGAAACCTATAAGGCTTATAAGCTTATATCATAGTGAAATTTTATTTGTTTTTTTATATGTGATGGCCACTGGCAGCGAGGATTGGAACCTTAACTTAACCCCAACTCAAGTGAACGTGAGTCCCATGAAATGACAGTTTATTTTTAAGTGAAAATTAAAGTGGTTTAATTTTTAAGAAAAATTAAACCACTAAAACCGCCAAAATAAAATTGTAGTATAAACTAGGAGATAATAATGGCTTTGAGGATATTTTCCCAAGCAATTTTAACTTAGCGATATAAGACAAAAACAAACAAATATACGAGTGTGAATACTTTTTGTGTGTATGTGACAAAAAATAACCACGTCATAATATCGCTTCAAGGTTTACGCGAGATGTGTTGTTACGTTACATACATACAGAAGCTCAGTAAATCCTCTTAGCTCAGTATGACCTCTTATTCCCAGCCAAGTTCCAGCCAATCAGTAGTCACGTGACAGTAAATACGTGAAGTTTGACGTTCCCTAATGTCACCAACATCCTTAAAATGTAATCATAGACAACCAAACTAGTATTAATACAGTCTGAATAATAAGACCTTGAAATACGAAAAAAGGAAAGAGACAATTGTTGGCCGTGTATTGAATTGCCTGGAACCATGCAGGTTTGTAATGGTCATAATAGCCCCCCTAGATAAGTGTCAAGCGAGTATCGTTTACGATACCTGTTTTTGTATCGGATTGACGTAGACGAACGAAAAGTCACGTGATCTAGTCCAGTTCGAATATGTCAATCCCATACAAAACAAGCGAAGCGATTATCGTCAACGTTAATCGCTTGCCACTTGTCTAGGGGGGCAGGCGGCTTAGCCAAGACCTATAAGTTATTTGCTTTCTTGTATTTCTTATGTGTTATTCGTACATTTCGTTTGGCGATTCTACAAAGAAGCAAATACGTTTAGGTCTTGGTAAAGCTTCCAGGGGCGTATTTTAAGATTGCGCGTCCCGGCTTTCCCGAGACATTCCGTCTCAAGATCCTAGGGACCCAGCGATCTAGGGGGCCGGCCACTGCTGGTTTGGGCTATAGTCCGCCCTTACAATTTTTAGGCTGCTAGATGGCACGCCTTATCCCAGCATAGGACTCACATTATGAGTGTAGACCACTCTATTTCAGCCGCCTCATGTTGCAAATCTAAGTTTTACCCACTAGGCTACGGACGCTACAACGTCCGTAGCCTAGTGGGTAAGACCCTAGTGGGTGAGCAAGTTAGTTCGCACTCGAGGGGATGCAGGTTCGAACCTCGGTGACGGCTTGTAACAATGGATCATTTTCCGATGGATCTCATTGCCGTGGGAGAGCCATGCTTCAGCACGAATGGGCCGACTCGACACGACATGATACCACGGCTTTACAGAAAACTAGCACGAAACTATTGTGTTGTGCAGTGTTTCGTTCAGTGAGTGGGTTTATCGGTTGCCCAACTTCCCTAATCCTCCTATCCCTATTACCTATTCCCAGTCCCTATTTCCTCATAAAGGCCGGCAAAGTACCTCCGACTCTTCGGATGTTACGAGTGTCTAATTCCATCAGGTAACCCGTCTGCTCGCTTGCCCCCCAAATGTCATAAACAAAATTTTAAACCTGCTCACTGATTACGATTACCTACATAGAATTGACACATTCCGACCATGATGACGTACGCCCGTCATCTGGCTCTGTATCAATTTCTTCGACGGTAACAACGAAAGTCGCTGCCTTCCTAGGAGGCTAGCATACTGCCACTCAAAGACCATGGCCTACAACGCATATTTATAAAATCAGGCCACTATTCAGTGTCTGGCAATCGAGAGAAAAGCAGGACTAAATAATATTATAGGTTTAATGATATCTATTATAAGTAGTTTCACTGTTACCTCACATTTATTTTCGATATTGTCTTAATCTGGCAATTCCGAGGGGTTAGTGATAAACGGATAAAGCAAAACCTGTTTATGACATTTTGATAAGTGTGTTTTTGCTTTGCCGCCGACTAGAACATTAGCACGTGTTTTGTTGGAAGTGAAGAAGAAAAATATTATACTTATATAATATTTTTTGTTCAGATTTAATAGTGGTTTATCTATTTTATAGAAACTTTTGAGCTTGTGATAACGTAAATAGTTAAAAAAAAATTGGCGAATTGATACCTACATTTAAATTAAAGAATGAAAAATAAAATCAATAATATTGCAAGCCTCGGTTTTCACTCATCCATATACGATTTGAACGCGCTAATCACAGGAGAGATTAGCGCGTTCTAACAAACAAACTCTTCAGCTTTATATTATTAGTATAGAAGTATAGACAGGACGCGGATGCATCAAAAAGTAATAATGATCAAAATATTTACGCTACGATACAAGATATTACACGAGACAAATACAACTAACCTTGAAGAGTTATCTGATGGCATGGCAGTTGTATCGCCAAGTCGAGCGCGAAGCAAACACTGCCGTACCATATTTACAAGAAGCATTTCGCCGCATTTTCAGCCCCCTATTTGAGAACCTCTGGATAATACCAGAAAATAAAATGTTCGCTATCTAGTAAGCTCACAACACATACTTAGAATCCGAAATTTCAAGTCTGTAGGTCATTCAGTTCTGAAGTTAAGCGATAGGCAAATTTTCGCATTTTCGACACTCACTCACTCATGATCATCAAAATAGAACTACTACTTCCTATAAACTCAGCGATGTTAAATTCGACACAGAGCAAGGGTTTAATAGTCATTTAAAGGGAAAGTTATAAAAACTACGATAATACATTTTTTTTTCCCAATTTTAATTTGATAAAAACTTATATACCTATTATGTTTTTATGTAAGCCTCCTAAAATATTTAATTTATTTTGTTTTTATTTATTTATGATATAGCAGAAACAGAAATACACAATCTGTGAAATTGTTAACTATCTAGCTATTACCTTTTTTTAGATAGTGCCTGAAAACAGACAGACGAGAACCCTTTGGGTATAGAAGCTTAAAAGAGACAGAAAAACTGTGCCAAATAAAAAAGGACGTTTCTACAATTATTTTTTAACAAAAAATTAAAACCGACTTCCTAAGGAAAAAACTAAAATAGCACAAAAGAAACTAAAAAGTATTAAATAAAATTTATTCTTTAATAGTGCCAGTTTCAGAATTCGGTGAGGCATCAGCCTATTTCCGTACACAATCTTCATTATTTTGAAGTCGGTACCAGCTAACATGTCATGATTTGTCTGAATTAAAAATCGGTTCACAAACGGCGGAGCTATGATTGAACATACATAAAAAAAAATATATCCACAGCCGAACATATAACCTCCACGTTTTTGGAAGTCAGTTAAAAATAAAGCTAAAAAGTTTATTTGTTTCATTGAACGCGCTAATCTCAGGAACTACGGGTCCGAATTGAAAAATTATTTTTGTGTTAGTTAGTCCATTTATCGAGGAAGGCTACAGGCTATATAACATCACGCTACGACCAACAAGAGCCGAATAGTAATCAAAATAATCTAGTAAAAACGGGATAAATTATAAAGTTTCGAGCGGACGGACGTGGTCACGATATTAAATTATAAAGTTAACAACCTGTTTATCAACAATCCAGCTTTACAGATTTAATAAAAATAATAATTTTAATGAAATAAAGCTGCAGACACATTATGCGTGAGGTCAGTCACACGGCGCGGGTCAGACAACGTTACACCAGACAGGTCATCGCCTTAACTCAACTGCGTTTACTGAGTTTGTAAGACAGGTGAAATTACAGTAGAGAATTATTCTCGCCTCATGAGAATTATGTTAATAACATTATTGTTTATATTTATATATAGATGGCGCTGTGTGTTACAACTATTACTTACGGGCTACGGGTAGATAGAAATATTTTGACAAGATGAGAAATGTAGTTCTCATTTCGTCCCCTGTTGTGTTACATAAATATTATGAATACTATGATATAGACTAAATCATGCGTTTCAATTTGATCACACATTTAAAAGGCTGTGGAAAACGCTTATATTTTTCATTTCATAATGGCTCGTAGCATGCTGTAGCTTCGTGCTACGCGCCTCTTACTTCTCGTCAGCGCTACCAATCTATACTATAAATTTATTTATTTTGGCACATCAACAACATTAACACCGGTAAACTGAACGAAACAGAGCACAATTTATTATGCAAATAAGAGCAAAGGAAACGGGAAAAGGTTTATAAAATATTAGGTATCCAGTTAATATATCATGGTATATATATCATGGCCTTCACGCCTTACCATGATCATGCCAGGAGCTGTAATGGGACAGACAGACAGACAGACACGCTTAAGCACTTTTAATACTAGGCAGTGCCCGCAACTTCGTTGCGCAAAAATTAGTATATCACGCGGGAACCGTACGTTTTCCCGGGATAAATAGTATCCTATATGTCGCCCAGACTTAATAGCTATTAAACGAGAAATGATTTATTCAAATCCGTCCAGTAGTTCCCGAGATTAGCGCGTACAAACAGACAAACAGATAATGATATAAGCTAGTAGCTTTTGCCCGCGACTTCGTCCGCGTTGATTTTCCCTGTTTTCCTGCTTTTCTCTTGGATTTTTTCCTAAGTAGCTATTAGGTTTGGGCGACGTATGATACTTTTTATTCCGGGAAAATGTACGGTTCCCGCGTGATGTACAAATTTTTGCTCGACGTTGCGGCCACCAAGTGTAGTGTAATAAAATAATTATTATAATTGAGGGTCTAATTATCGTTTGGGTATTATTGTGCTAAAGTATAATTTAAACTAATTTTTGCTTACGGCCTCGCTTGCGTGGAAATTCCTTTGGAGGAATAATGTTTTACAAGACCAAAAGTAACCTTAATTATAACTGTCCATACTTTTAACTTAGTAGACTAAGTTAAAAGTATGGACAGTTATAATTAATTCCTAAAATGAAGTCAATTGATCACTTCGTTATCAGTTTCAAGGAAGGACAAACAAACAAAATTTGTAATATTTGTAAGGATAATGTGATTCGTCCATCTAACCAAGAAAGTGAGCACTTTTACTGAGACATTTAGCGGTGAAACACACCGCTTACAGATAGTCTATCCACAACTTTATTTGACAGATGTTGTATAGAGAATCTGTCAAAAAAGTTGTGGATAGACCAATAAAAACTTTATCAGTAAGCGGTGAAACCTTACCTAACCGGCCCTTAAAAAATAATAAACTTTATTATAAGCGAAAAAATTACTCGAAAGAAATTTGAAATTGGAATCGAGCACTAATTAATGAAAGATACAGTGGAACCCGTCCTAATTAAACCGGACCGCTCTCACTGGAATTAAATGTCAAAGTTATTTTGCGCATGTTTTAAAATTGCTCACTACACGAGCGGGAGTTATTCCATTAAGAAAAAAGAGTTTTATGACTGGTTTACACGTATCATGTAGATAAGTAGGTAACTTAATTTTAAGTTAATAATTGCATTTAAACATAAAATTTAGTAGCAAGTTGCAAGTTAAATAATTTAAAATTTAGTTAACTACTTATCTTCTTAATACGTGTAAAGTAATATTGTTTGGTTTACACGCATTATATTCAGTTCTGATAGAAAATTATTTAATCACACAAATCATAAATGTGATTTATTAAATTTAATATATATTTAGTACTAGTTGGTGTCCGCAACTTTGTTCATTTTCCCGGGATTTTATTAAAAAATTATACTACACTATACTTGTGTACCGACACCGCTTGAACATGCTCAAGAAAATCTTACATCTTACACTATTATATATAAAGTAAAAAGATTTTTGTATGTTTGTTACGAATTAACTCACCAATTTCAAAATTTCTTTCACCGTTAGATTGTTACATTTTATATAACTATAACAATCTATATAGTTAGATTGTTATATATTATTGTTATCACAGAGTGACATAGGCTATAATAATATATAGGAAATCGGCCAAGTGCGAGTTGGACTTACATACACAGGGTTTCGTATTACCCTACATGTATATGGATATATGGATTATGGAGCTACTTAGCTGAATTAAAATATTATAGAATCCTTTTTATACCATTTTCATTCCTTTTATATATGCTAGCTGTTGCTCGCGACTACGTCCGCGCGACACCTTATAAGTTATCTCGTTTTTACAACATTTTTAACCGACTTCCAAAATAGGAGGTTTCTTAATTCGAACGTATAAATGTTCTTTTTTATGTTTGACCACGCATTACATTAACAACAACTAAAAATTTTTCAAAAATAGGTGCAGTTTGGTCTCATTTTCACAAAACTGGTGATGCGATCCAGGAGGAATCGAGGGGACTCTTTGAAAGTTATATAAACCTATAGTGATTTTCATTTTTTCTAAAGGATTCTAGGTATATGCAACCAAAAAAATAAGATTTTGGATCAGAACTCTTGAATCCTTATAGATTCGGGGATTTCGGCTTTATATAGACAACTCGAAGCAAATGTCACTTCAACAATTTGATCAATAGTCATCATCATCATCACTATAATGCTGCTACGCATCGTTACATTTTAACCGTATAATTGGTACTTCCAATGGTGTCTTACATCAAAACGAGTATTACAGAAAATTTTCGCCATTTTCGCACATTTAATTGAAATGCAATTATTGTTTCAAACGTTTTTTTAAGAATTTGGTACCCTGTTTTCGAAAGTGGTTAACTTTTTCTTCTTATGATATTTAGGGGGCAAACGGTTTCGTTAAGTGAATGAGTTAACCGGTGGCTTAACTCAACCCTCTATCCCTATTCCCTCAAAAAGGCAAGCGACGCACTTGCGACTCTTCGGATGTCACGAGTGTCCGTGGGCGACGACGGTTGCTTTCCATCACGTGACCCGTATGCTCGCTTGCCCCCAAAATATCATAAAAGAATATGTATATAACACTTATTTTAATTTTACCTTCCTCGTCTGGAAATTTTAATCTAGAGTTTGAAAAAATACTTTCAAGCTAGCTGTGCCCCGCGGTGTTACTAACGGCTTAAAGAGTAAAAAGTAGCATATGTCTTGATCGAGGATCTCCGCTAGCTCTATGCCAAATTTAATCAAAATCGGTTCAGCCGTTTAATCGTTGCTTTCCATCAACCCGTCTGCTCGCCTGGCCCTAAATATCAATATAAAAAATCTGAAACACTGTACTCTGTAGTAAAATTTTTGTAGTAGAATATCATTATCGGTAGAATATCAATAGAATATCAGCCTTATTGTTAAAGAAAATAACACTGACATTATTTTCTCTTAAGTTGTACGAGAAGAGTACTGTATGTAAGTGGCTATGTTATTTACCCGTGATACCGGAGTGTGACAAGTGCGAAGGGAAAAACGATTAATGACGAGGACGAGAGTCTGAGGCACCTGCGTCTCATACATATTGTATGTTAATATTATAATGGGTGATGTACGTGGAATATCTTGGAGCTCCTCGGTAACGCAGAAAGTTTTTTTTATATCGTTTATTTCTCAGGCTTGTGGCGAACCCAACAATTATGTGGGCAGCCTTATGTGATCGGGTGAATCAACTTTTTTTTTGTAGACCAATATTATAACTGAGAATTTCAGACAAAAATACAGTTCGTATATGTTTGCAAGCAGTTGCCCGGGGACAAAAAATTTCCCAGAATTTGTATGATAATATGGTCTTGTCCCCTGGACCACCGACTTTATACATGGAAATGTTTTGATTTAGTATTTATCGAACAGACTTATTTTATTAAAAATACGCTGATTGACTTTTTATTCAAAGATTTGTGTAGGACAATAAAGAGTTGATTCACCCAATTATCATACTATAGCAATTTTATTGCCGGCCAGCTACAAAGGTCTGTTGTAAATCTGTAGATGTATAAATAGTTTCACCCATCGCTCTCTCGAGCGGGTAATATAATAATGTCAATCTATGTCACCGTCTAGAACGATCTAGAAACTGTCGTGTACTAGAGGTGACCAATTTTTCACTCCCCATTAACTGGGTCGCTCTTCACAACGATCTCAGGGCGATACGGCTCGTTTAGATCCTTAGGACTGCGATAAAAGACGGGATATACGAAAATAACCTTACTTATTGAACCCATAGGAAAGTGTATCTGTTTGTCTGTGTATCTGTCTGTCTGTCTTTTACCGATGTTGCTGAAATTCGGCATGGAGATACTTTGAGACCCGGAGAAGGACATGCGTTACTTTTATCCCGGAAAAATGTACGGTTCCTCCGCAACAGACGAATTTCGGTGCAACAGAATTGCGGGCATCATATTCTAGTAAAGGATAAGTTTTTCATATCCTGTGTTTATAGACAGATAAATATAAAATATTATGTAGATAGTAAGACTTAACACAGTAATTATACATATTTTAAAATAATACTGAATTTAAGATATGAAAGGTTTGTATGACTGTTATTTGGTTCATATTATTTTCAAATTATAACAATAGATAATATTATGCATAATACAATACAACGCATAGTACGCAGTAACAACAATTTTTAGCGTTTCTTTAAATGCCAATATCCAATGTAAAATATTAACATGACACAGACCCTGTTTCAACGCTCACTGATAAAGTTTCTGTTAGGCTATCCACAACTTTTTTGACAGATTCTCCCTACAGCATCATGAAACTGGCCCTGAATACGTTAGTAACAAAACGTTTGTTTATCTCATAATGTGATGAAAGTGAATTTTTAGCACGTGTTGCTGAATTAATGACGAGGTGAACGCTTGGGGAGCGACCCGCCTCAGCCGCCGGCGGGACTTGTTAGTTTGACGTGCGGGATTATATCTAATTCGTCCACGATGTACAAATTACTCAGAATATACATAACTAACACCAGTGGTTACCCATAGACAACTCTTCTGTCTATATCTAAACATATAATAAAACGGTAAAATTGTAGTGTCTGTACATTTAATATTTTTACAAAATAATTAATGTGGAGGTGCTAAGGAACAGTAACAAAACACATATCGTCAAAAAAGTTATCTGTTTGTGACCGCTAATCTCAGGAACTTTACGGATTTGAATTAATTTTTTTTTTGTTTAATACCTATTAAGTCTGGGCAACATACATAATACTTTTTATCTCGGGAAAATGTACGGTTCCCGCGTTATATACAAATTTTTGCGCAATGATGTTGCAGGCACTAACTGGCCATTAAATAGACACGTAAATTGTTTTTTTTTTTAATTTTCATTAAAAACACATATTAATTAAAAAATGAAACATTAAGGTTGGACAGATAGAAGTCTTAGTAATAGGGTCCCTTTTTACCCATTGGGTACGGAACCCTAACAAAACACAATAACCATATTAGGGTCAATAGAGATGAAGTATGAACCGGGTACATCGAGAAAACGAACAAATAAAATTTTTGATGGCATATCTTAGCCGGGCAGCCCGATGAGAAGAAATATTGAAAGAAAAGTGAAATTAAAGTAGTTTAACAATAAATATACAAAGAAAAGTAGTTTGATAAAAAATAGGAATAAAATGAAATCAGAAATCCACTTCTACTTGTAATTACGCTGAAAAGCATCGGATTAAAAATAAATAGACAAAGGATTGCGCAATTTGTGTTCCTCGACGACAGTTTTCTTCGCCAATATAAGATTACATCGGTACCCTTATTCTTCTATTTTATCCAGCAACAAAGCTGCGTCAACTTTGTTTTTGGTTTTCTTGTATAAAATGAGAACTGGCGTGAATCGGCGTTGTGCTGTTTCGTTTAGTGAGTGAGTTTAGCGGTTGCCGCACTTCCCTAATCCCCCTATTCCTTCATATAGTCCGGCAACGACTCTTCGGATGTCGCGAGTGTCCATGGACGTCGGCAGTTGCTTTCCATCAGGTAACCTGTCTGTTCGCTTGCCCCCTAAATATGATAAAAAAAATTATATAATTCTGGTGTTTGTGTGTGTGTGAGCGACGGTTACGTCCGCGTGAAACTTTATAAATCATCCCGTTTTTACAACATTTCTGATTACTGCTCGACCTCTGTTGGTCGTAGCATGATGTTATATAGCCTACAGCCTTCCCCGATGAATGGACTAACCAAAACAATCAGAATTTTTTCATTTCCAGCCAGTAGTTCCTGAGATTAGCTCTTGATAGATACCGGACGGATGTATTTTGTACGACAGAGACGAAACACTACGATGTCTACGCATCCGAATGTAGCCTAACTAGCTAATTAGCGAACTAGAAATAAGCTAAACTAGCCTAATGCCTCTTTCCAAAGGTGATGTGCAATATTTATAGCCGGGTTCTGTACCTTATCTTTTTATATCCCGAACTAAAATACCCTGTAAAGTGGGGATCACTTATCGCATTTGGCTTAGGTCAGGTGACGTTACAACACTAATAAATGTACCACATGTTCGGCTATATTAAATCCTTATTTGGCGGCCTATTTTTAGGGTTCCGTAACCAAAGGTTAAAAACGCAACCCTATAACTATAACTTTGATGTCTTTTGTCTGTCCGTCTGTCTGTCTTCAGGCTGTATCCGTAGACGATAATAGCTAGAGTGTTTAAATTTTCACAGATGATGTATTTCTATTGTCACAAATATAACAAATACTAAGAACTATTTCCAGGATAAAAAGAATTTCATGTAACCCCAGGACTGAAAGTATCTGGATACCGAATTTCACCAAAATCGGTTCAGAGGTTTGGGTGAAGAGGTGAGAAACAGACACACTTTCGCATTTATAAATTATAGTATGGAAGTATGGATAGTGAACATTTATGGGGGTTCTACACGGCGGGAACAAACATCACGCAAAGGTGCACTTTGATGCAATCCAAACTGCACCCTCAGTTCATAACGGACGATTGAAAATAGCTATCCTCGAAGGACACCATTTACAACATTAATATCTAAGATGCACCCTCAACTCAATCTTACGCCATGAACTAAGGGTGCAATTTGGAGTGCATCAAGGTCGTGTTTGACATCAAGGTTTGTCAAACACGACCATTCACAACATTAATATATAGCACCTTCAGTTCATCACGTAAGATTGAAAATCCATTACATCACCACTTTTGCGTGATGTTTGTTCACGGCGTGTAGAACGCCCGTTACAGAAAATCTTTTCTCACATTACGAGTATATACCTAAATAGCTTTTACCAGCGGCTTCGCTCGCGATAAAAAATATTTTCATATAAAATATTATATTATACCCTTGGGGTAGAATTTATCGAAATCCTCTGCATGCATACGTCGTAACATCTACATGTATGCCAAATTTCAATACTGCCTGTGTTCTCGTTCTCCTATCCCCGTAGCCTGTTTCTGAATTAAAAGGCCGGCACTTTGCAATGGTTCTGATGCTGCAAGCGTGATGGGTAATACAGTTTCTTCCCATCAGGTGACCCGTCAGGTCGCTTGCCGCCTAAAAACAAACGCTGTTGGAAGATGATGATACTGAACCATAAACACGCAATCCGTATAATGACACCAACGACTTCAGCATTACACGATCGATGGCAATAAAATATTCAAGCCATAAGAGGTCGCTTAGCTCTTCGACCGAATGTTTGATTTCATCATGATATTTTGATGTTAGATATACTATCACAGGGAAGGTACGTATAAAAAAAATCTTTTTTTTTATTATCTAAAATCATTAAAATAATTGGGTGAATCAACTTTTTTTTTGTTCCGCAATTTCTGCCTTTACGAGTTTATGCCGTAATGATTACTAATTATTAATTTAAATATACACATTATCTTAATACATAGACCAATATTATAACTGAGAATTTCAGAAAAGAATACAGTACTTATGTGTTTACAATCAGTTACTCGGGGACAAAAAAATGTCCAATAATTTGTATGAAAATATGGTTTTGTGCTCTGGACCGCCGACTTTATACATAAAAATGTTTTGATTTAGTATTTATTTAGTAAATTATCGGTTAAGATATTTCATTGCCTATCGAATAAACTTATTTTATCGATGAAAAATACGCTGATTGACTTTTTATTCAAAGATTTGTCTTGGACAAGAAAAAGTTGTTTCACCCAATTACATTATAGGTAAACTAAAATAGATACTAACAATATACGGACTTAAAAAATAAAGTTATATAAAAAAAACCTTTACCAGGTCGTCCCTATCTTTATTATTATGATAGTGGGCTAAAAGATAATCACGACAGAAAATCTTTGAATTCTGTTGAGGAATAAATAAGATATTAGCGATTTACGCTTTTTACCCATCTCTTAAAGAGCTAATAGTATTAGTTATGGAAGCATGTTCTCTTACTTCGAAAAATGTAAATTTTCTTACTATATTTTTTAGACTCTGGTCCCGAATAAACATATTTTGTATTGAACTTGCGCTCTGGTCAACCTACCGCGTAACTCCGGGGTATTTCTGAACTTAGTTTGTACCATCGCAACGCACTTGCAACTCTTCTGGTGTTACAAGTGTCCATGGGCGATAATTGCTTTCCCTCAGAAGACCCGTACGCCCGTCTGCCAACTAATCTCGTAGAGAAAAGGCGTATTTTAAAGGTCAGTCCCTGTGACCCTGGCTATAAAATACACGATGTTACAAAAGATTAAAATATCTAACAAAAACATTGTTTCATTTTAAAATTGTTTCTCACTTGGAATCACATACGGACCCTTTGATCTCGACGACTGACCACTCGCCGCGCTTGAGTGGATGTGCAACTGTGCATCACTATACTCCATTCGCCGTAACTTGGCACAAAACGTGACAAGTTATTATGTACGGACTATCAACATCAAAATAATTTATTTCTGATTTGAATCAAATGTTTTCATAATATCAACATAAGGGATTGCAACCTCCCACCGCGAGATCCCGCAGCTCCGTGGACGATAACCACAATCCCACTTCTTCGTTAAGGTCGTGTGCCAAGTTAAGTCGCACAGGTTCTAAGTATTTAAGGTACGATTGTACTGAACACTTCATAAAGTTATTGAACATTTTAATTTTGATAAAAAGGTTTCATACATAAATTAAGTTCTTTAGACGCAATCAAATCTAATAAGATAGTTCGCTGGTTGTAACGAAGATGCGTACAGCGCGCACGTTGGCATAAAAGGAACACTCGGCGGCAGGCGTGGTGCAAATTGACATTTTTAAATATGAAAAGCAGCCATTTGACATACCAAATTTCATAATAAAATAACATTAACTACGTTTCGTTTTTTTTGACACGCACCCAGCGAAAAGCTTAAATGTCCCCTGTCTTTATTTGACTTCAATTAACCAAAATTGTTACTGCAAAACTTGGCTCATAGAAAACTCGTCTCGGAATTATCCGAGTTAGTGATCTGTGAGTAATCTTTAAATAGGGAGCAAAATGTTTTAAGGCGAAGGAAGCGTTTTATTCCCGATGAACCATTATTAAGTAAAGGTCAACTTCCATCTAAAGGTCGAGCTAAGATGGCGGACAAAGGTCACGGTATTAATATCGTGTTAATATTATAATCTCAGGTGAGAATTTCCGAGAGCGAAAATGTTCCTCGACTTTTGTACCTTTTAAGAAATATTAATACTATATTACTATTTAGAACTAGTTGGTGCCCGCAACTTCGTTGCGCAAAAATTTGTATATCATTCGGTAACCGTGCATTTTCAGTATCCTATAAGTTGCCCAGACCAAACAGCTACTAAACAAAAAAGTATTTTTCAAATCCTTCCAGTAGGTCCTGAGATTAGCGCGTAGAAACAGATAAACGGACAAACAGACAACTTTTTTGTCGATATGTGTTATATTACTGTTCCTTAGAACCCCCACATAGATTATTTTGTAAAAATATTAAATGTACAGACACTCTAATTTAACTTTTTTATTATATGTATAGATAGATAAAATTAGATGTTTCTTAGGATACCATATGATGCTTGCATTACTTTGCACCCAAGTTTGTTTATCGTGCGGAACCGTACATTTTTTCGACATAAAAAATACCTTGTGTCCTTTCCTGATACTTAGAATATCTCCATTTCAAATGTCTTCAAAATCAGCTTAGCGGTTTGGGCGTGAAGAGGCAACAGACATACAGACACACCTTCACATTTATAATATTACTAGCTGTTGCCCGCGACTCCGTCCGCGTGGTAACAAAGATGAGAGTTATTGTTTTCATCCTTTTTTCTTGAAATTTTTCCTGAATTGTCTTTGAATGAATGAATGAAAAATCCTTTATTGTCCACAAAATAACAAGATACAAAAGGATTACATAAAAGGACGAGTTATTTTAAACGAAACCCGAGACCTTTCCAACGATTGTAAAACCTTCGAAATTTTTAGATTGAAAATTATAGCGTCTTCTTTACCTACCTGACTGATTTTTATATAATAGACTAGTTGACCCCGCAGACGTTGTCCTGCCGAGCTATTTTGTGAATCTAAACCATTCTCAGATCCC
>JAOTAV010037750.1:0-18594 GCA_026546445.1 Cyclargus thomasi
TTACTCATGGTTCCCATCATCAGCCACCAACATGGTGAATATGGGACCTATTCGGAACAATACCCTAAACAACAAAGGAAAAATGTTGAAAATCGGTTCACAAACGGCGGAGCTATGCGGCGAGCTATATTTATGTATGTTCATAAAAAAAAATATCCACAGCCAAATATAGAACCTCCTCGTTTTTTGAAAGTCGGTTAAAAAGTCGGCAATGCACATGCTACTCTTCGGATGTAGCTAGGCGACGACAGTTGATTTCCATTACAAAAACTGTCTGCTCCCTTGCCCCTTAAATAACATAAAAAAATGTATCATAAACTGTGGTTCTTGTTTTTACCTTTGTAAGTCGGTTTTAATTGTTTGTTAAAAATATTTTTTGTCGATTTGTGTGACTAGTACTGTTCTTATGCCACTTATACTTTACACCATTGATTAGTTTGTAAAAATATTTATTGTACAGACACGCCAATTTTACTGTTTTATTATATGTATTGATAGATGTAGTGAAAAATATTTTTATAACAAACAGACACTCCGATTTGATTTTAAATGGTTATGTGACGTGTAGTAGATACTTTATATTTATTGCAATCTTATTCCACAATGTGTGGTTCGTGATCGTGACACGCAGCCAGTTCTTTTTATTTATTTAAAAGTTCGCGTTGTACCGATGTTGTCGCCTCTATTCAAACAGGTATGATTTCATTTTTATTAAACAGTGTATATTCTGTAAATTTTGATTATACAAATTTTTAACAACATAGTGACAAGACGTGATCGAAAGTGCTAAAGTAAAAAGTTCTGATAAAAAAGTGTAAGCGCACAATTTTTTAACAATATAAATAATTGTAAAATAATATGTACTTACTCATTTTTATTTATTGAGAGCTGGATACAAGTCCTTTATTATTATGTACTGTATTTAATAAGATATAATTATAAATATAAATTTAAGTAGGTACTATTATATGATACTATGATTATTGGTAATCATAGTGTGTCCATAAAAAACGGCAAAGCTCACGTGCCTTTGTCATGTACATATTCCGTATTAGAACCTTAATGAGTTACTTTATTTTTATAATGATATTTAGGGTACAAGCGAGCAGACTGGTCACCTGATGGAAAGCAACTGCCGTCGCTCATGGACACTCGCGAGTCGCGACATCCGAAGAGTCGCAAATGCGTTGCCGATCTTTATGAGGGAATAGGGAATGGAAATAAGGATAGGGGATTAGGGAAATTGGACCATCAGTAAACTCACTCACTGAACGAAACACAGCACAACGCCGTTTCACATCAGTTTTCCGCGAGGCCGTGGTATCACTCCGGTCGAACCGGCCCATTCGTGCCGAAGCACGGTTCTCCCGCGGCAATGAGCATCCGTATTATGTACTTGAGATCGGAAAATGTCTCATTGGTACATTCCTTCACCCGGGTTTTTTATTTTTTTGAATTACATTTATGAATTACAATTACACTTCAACGACTGATGACATTGAAAATATTTTCAGTCATGGGTGGTGCTGGGTGTACTGTTGAATATGCTGGGTCAGGGGATGCTGGTGGGGTACACCTCGGTGCTGCTACCACCGCTCCAGGCACCAGACGCAGAGATCAAGGTTGACTTATATTCCGCATCCATCATTGGTGAGTTACTTTGAAAATAATATAAATATATTTAACAACATCAGGAGGGTTTAATACGTTCCATGCTAGTAACGGGGCCAGTTTTTGTCTAAACTGGGCCAGTAACGCTAAAAATTACTTCTGTACTATAAGGTACGCGCACATTTTGACTACGTCAGTGTGACCACTTTTAAATCACTAGTGACTCGATATACCAAAAACGTCGCAATATTCTACTATTTCTACTAAAATCTACCTAACCGTGTTGTAACTTCTACCAATTTTTTTTTTAACTTATCAATGTATTCTACGTGGTTAAAACTAAAATAAAATTATTTTATAGCAATTAAAGTTATGAAAGAAAATATTCAAAATATGCAACCCTTATATTTCAGCTTCAATGATTGGGGCCGTTGGCATGTTTGGATTTTTCACGTCTGCCTTTCTTATGGATTTGTGTGGCAGAAGATTCGTGCACGGTCTCGTCGCCGTACCGGGGATCGTCGGATGGCTCTGTATCTACTATGCAAACAACGTCACGTTGCTGATCGTCGGAAGAGCGTTCGGAGGATTCGCTGCAGGAGCGACCGTCTCTTTAGGTGCCATAGTCATCGGGGAATACACAAGCCCTAAGAATAGAGGAATGTTCTTGAATCTCAAAACAGCCGGAGTCTGTTTGGGTAACCTAGTCGTCCATGTTCTCGGCCATTTCTACCAGTGGAGGACCGTAGCTTTGCTATCAATATGGCCTCTCGCAGCCTCGATCCTCAACGTATGCACCTGGCCGGAGAGCCCAGCGTGGTTGGTATCCAAAAGTAAATACAAAGAAAGCGAAAAAGCTTTTTACTGGTTAAACGGAAAAAACGAGGAATCAGTGAACGAAATTGAAAACTTACTGACAGCGCAAAAGGAAAGGATGGCTAATGATTTGAAGAATATGAGTTTTGGGGGAAAACTTGCGCAAGTCCTGAAGAAATTTACCAGAAAAGACTTTCTTAAACCGGTTTTGATAATATTCTTCGCGTGTATCTGTCTGGAAGCTTGCGGTAGACACGTCTTTCCGGCTTTCGCTTCACAAATAATTGGGGAAGTCACTGGTAGCAAGAGTCACAAGTTCTACTACACTCTAGGAATAGATACTATCATAACAGCGAGCGCTATATTTTCCTCTGTTCTGGTAAAAGTAATGAAGAGACGCACCCTCCTGTTTAGCACTGGCTTCTTATCTTTGTTTGTTCTATTCTGCATCTGTGGCTATCTGTACTTAGTGAGTATTGACGTTTTGTCGAGCGAGCGAACCTATATTCCTATGGTGTTATTCGTTGTATATTTCATCCTGTCTAATTTGGGATGTACTCCCATACCGATGGCACTACTGGGTGAAATCTTTCCCCTGGCTCATCGAGGAGTAGGATCTGGTGTCGCTGGATTCATCTTCTCAATGTGCGTAACTCTGGCTATGAAAGTGACACCATATCTGCTGGTACACATAAAGGTTTACGGTACCTTTGCATTCTTTGGCACGATACTGGGCCTGAGTTTAGTAGTGTTATGGCTCGTACTGCCGGAGACAAAAGACAGAACGTTACAAGAGATAGAGGACTACATATACAATGGGGAGTTTAAGCAAATAGTGGACAAAGAAGCTAACGTTAAAATGATACCGGCACAGAAAATTGATGATGTTTGATGAAATAAACAGACTATTGACTCAAACCGGTATAGTGAGGAAAATCTTGGCTGAAGATGAATTGCTCAAAGGAAATGTTTTTAATATTATTCTAAGAACAATTTGAGTCTTAAATTGTATCCGAAGTCATCAATAAGCCTGGAATGAAGGTCAAAATCACAAAAGCATGTATTTCAAGTTTTTTAACGAAATGGAATAAATTTGTATAGTGGCCTACTTATAATATCAATATTATGTAGATCATAGAATATTCTTAAACATAATGCTTTTAAAAATATACTTTAGCTTCATGGATTTGTTTGTTGAAGTGTCGTTAATGAGATGTTACTTAAATAACAAATTATTTTTGAAGGTTCATGTAAAAATGTCACTTCTTAAAAGGGTTTCCCAACTAAAATATAATATATTTTGTTATGTTTATTATAACTTGTAATAATAAATATATAAAATATATGTAGGATTGCGTCAGGAGATTACAAACTGTTAATGTATAGTAAGTTATGTATTTAGTTATAAGCGAATATAGACAGTCTAAAAATTATAGATAATATTGGTCACGTTTTGTTTGTAATAAAAAATATTAATTGTATATAAAATGTTAATGAAATATTTTTAAAGTGTACTATAAGAAGTATTATAATATAACTATTAAACTTATCAGCAGGACCCTGCTGTCTTAATAAACCCTGCTTAGTAATAAACCGAACCGAAATTTTGATGGTCATTTTGTTTGTCACACATCTAGGAAAATTTTTTTTGCTACGGTAAAATTATGTAATAGTTGCCGCGCGACAAGCGAATTGATGCCGAGGGATGTTGCCGGCAATATCTTAATAGTCTTCATACCCTATGTAATAAAGTTTAAACTTTTAATTTAATTTTTTCTGTATGATAAAAATTTAATTTACTTGTAATGTAGTGATAAATAACTGTAATAATATTATGATAAGGCAATATTTGTCGATTAACTTAATCCACCTGTGGGAAAAACGATGCAGGAAAATAAAAATATTTACATAAGTTTGGCTTTGAAGTATAACAGCATGTCCATGCCAAGTTTTAATTTTTAGAAAACCTCTTTTTTGGTTGGTTGAGTAAACTTTTTCAATTTCTCATACAGAGGGATACAAACCTTGTACTTAATTGCTGTATATTTGATTTTGATTTGATTAAAAAATAAATTAAAATATAGTTAATCTTGCTAAAACTTTCCAAAAATCTCAAGTGCGGCTGAACTATCTTGGTTAATAATAATTATTGTGATATTTGCGTAAAACTAGGAAAAATTATTTGTAGAATAAAAATACGACGCTCATTAAGTAATTAATATTTTATTGTTGGTAATTAATATCCATACTATTTTTATTCACAATATCTACACTAATATTGATGTAAAAGTTTGTTTGTCATTCCTTCGCGCCCTAACGAAGCAACCAATCGACTTAATTTATGAAATAGAATAAGATGAAAGGATGAGAAGTAACATAGGTTACTCTTGATCTTGAGAACGTCATGTTTTCATAGGAGACTTGCAAGAATATTCGTAGTTCTACGCGATTTTTAAATTCCACACGAGCGAAACCGGGCAAAAAGCTAGTCAGCAATAAAAACTATCGTAATTGAAGCTAATTATGAGCTATAGAGCTGCTAAATCAATAATGAAATTAACAGGGAAATTCACGAATAATCATTCAATCAGTATAATTGTATAATTATGGAATTCTTTATTTTTCAATGAGTTTTCCAAAAGTTAGATTAATTATAGAGGACTATCATAAAATTCTTATTATACTTTTTAGCTTTTAATTTTGTCTATACTATATAAATTGCCATGTGCCTGCATGATTGCAAATTTTCAGGCCTAATATATTTTATGTCAGTCTCGTTGTGTTTGAACGCATGAAAGGATATTATTCACGTTGCATACATTGTTGGGCCATTTGACATAATTGCCGGACAGACAAAAAAGTGTGATATTTGGAGAGATCATTCTTATAATTTGTTACTAACGGATCAATTCTGTGTGTCCAATAGTAACGGTGTTATAAGACATTTGAAAAAAGATTTCATCAGATTACCAAAAACACATCCTGATAGAAAATAGGCTAAATAAAAATCCGGCTTCAACACAAAAAAGAGGAAAAGAGAAAAAAAATATTATGGACTCACGAGAAATTGGCTTAAAATAGCGCTTGCACTGTGTTGTGACGAGTCAGATGACCGGGGGCCCAATGTACCTTGATGATATTATATTATTGTGCCATTCTCAGAATATGTCTGTTAGCCAACTACGCCCAAAATATATATTTTTGGTGACCCTCCCCAGGAATGAGAGCAGTATCTTATGTGAGGCCGACCCTGCGCGCTTTGTAGACTTGTAGGTATTAAATTGGATTAAAATGATGCGTCGCTCTGTTAAAAACACCATGCTTTTTCGACACAACACCATGTTTTACGTGTAAGATGACATCGAAACTGGACCACGCTCGTTGTACGCCAAGTATTTGGATTCCTGAGTATCTAATTATCGAGGTAGCAGGGGTTGTTTTAATTGAAGACATAAGTGGAAGAAGCAGATAGCTAACATAAAAAAAAACTCCCGATTTTTTTGCGTTAATAGACGCTTTTGAACCCAAAAAATATCTGAAATTAAAAAATGTGGGTTTGTTGTATAGCTAGATACAATAGCTAGAAAATGAAAATAGGTAAGTTACGAGATTTGTCAAAAATTTATGGAAAAAAATCCGTTGTCTGTAAAGTCGGTTTACAGACGATAGTTGAACGTGACAACGTCTTAAGAAAATTTCAGTTTCATTTGTTTAATAGATTTGTATGTTCCGCGCTCTCGCTTGCACTCCAAGCCTTAAACGCCTCAGAGCGAGGTAACGCCGCATGAGTCATGTTTTTTCGTGCATGCAGCCAGCTCTATCGAATTATAAGACGTTGTCACGTCAATATGAAGTTGACTACCACAGTTAATAGTAATGATTCATAACCATGTTTCATTGCACGCCATCTGTATGACAGAATGTACAATCAGAGAAGTTGAAAAAGATCCAGATCGTGGATCTAAGTAATTTGGTCGGGTTATGTCTCAACCGACAGATCACGGCGTACATGAAATTGACATATTCCGACCAAATGACATAGGTCCCATAACTGGCTCTTTTTCATTTTCCCCCATTATACTAGAACCATTTTTATATGCTAAGATTTTTTTGCACTTTATTCTTGCAATAAAGAAAAAAATTTGTAAAAGTAATATACCAGGTACCAGGTACCAACAAATTAATTACACTTTTACATTGAAATTAAAGAGAGTTTCAATCTATTCAGTCAATTTATTTTGAATGGATCGCTTGATGGAGTTTTTGTCGGAAGTCAAACCTGTGACCACAGTGTAAATAACCCCAGTAGAGTACGTTTGACGCGGCCTTGAAATCGCACCGACTTTCATATATACACTGTAATTCTGCTATTTTAATTCTACCACTATGTGCACACTATAACTAAAATCTGCGCTTGTGAAATAAATAAAAAAAATTGTAAATGCGAAAGTAATTATTTTTCGTTCGCAACCAATCGACTTAATTTTTATCATAAGCTTAGTTGGACGAATATAGAGTAACAAAGGCTACTTTTTAATTTGGGAAATCGTCTTGTTCCCAAGAGAGGCTAACAAGAATATCCGTATTTATACGCGATCTTCTAATTTCACGCTAGCGAAGCCGTGGGAAATGTTAGTTGTTATTTTATTCATATTAAAATAAAAATTAAATTTTAATTTTCCTAAATCAATTATTTTTAAGTACAATAGCGATAAATACTACTTATTAGTACTGTAGTGTGAAAGTGAATTCTTCTGACTTTTATCGTCAATTTATCGACAAATTAAATAATTAAAAATTATTGCAACAACAACATGTTACATAGTAGTTTAACAATCAGGTACAATATGCTTTATAAATATAATATGTATCACAGACTTTTTAGTTCCAGTGTTTCTTTGATGTCTGTACTAGGCTGAGCTATATTCCGAATACGGTAATTGATTTACTGTATACAATTTATATTGTGTCATAACGGTTAGCATTGTCACACGCGCGAAGCAAAAACTCTCGCTTGGTATGAATTGACTACTTGTGGAATAGCTTATTATTCGTATGACCGCACTTGAAACTCTTACTGTAGTACTGCAGTCGGCAAAATCAGGCGACTTGCTCGATTGTCATTTAACTTAACTTTTAGACATCGAATAATAATGATACGTCAAATGGGGAATGGGAATAGGGGTAAGGGATTAGGGAAGTTGGGCCACCGGTAAACTCACTCACTGAACGAAACACAGCACAACGCCGTGTCACGCCAGTATTCTGATGATTTGCATTAAATCTTCGAATGATATGAAAGTCAATATTTATGAAAGGTACACATATTTTTTGCACACATATATATATTTTTTTTCGTTTAGCTACACATATTTCTTCGTTGGAACTGTCAGTTGACAGAAACAGACACCCATACACACTCGAATTATCAGAAGAGTTGCAGGTGCGTTGCCGATCTTTCAATTATGAATAAATTCATGCTTCCACAGTAATATTATTATTGCGTCTGTCTGTAACCTATTCATTGGGTATGGAGATATTTTAAGTCTCGGGGAAGGACATAGAATACTTTTATCCCGGAAAAATGTACAGTTTCCACGCGATAATCTAATTTTGACGCAACGGAGTTGCGAGCATTTTCTCGTAAAAATATGCTGTTTTCAGAAGAAGGGAAATCAAAAAACCCAAGTAACCTAGGTAACAGGTGAGCAATCTGAAAAAAAAAATCTACGCCTAAACCACCGGAACGGACTAATGACTGTAGAAAAAAAAAGTAGGAAATATTTTCTTCCTAAAACGTAAATCTAAACTGCCTAGAAATCTACTTTCACAATACAAATCTACTTTTACAATACTTCGGTGTTTACTACCTTTGTTGTTCAAATATAAAGTGTCTTAGTTAATTTGTCCATTAAAAATATTGCTTTTGTTCATACCTCTGCTATTTTTTCGGCTTTTGGCAATTTTAATTTTAACATTAATTTTCCATTGTATTGGTTAGATCATTGTCGAGTCAATTTCAAAAACATCGTTGTATATTGCGTAAATACAAAGCGATAAAAGTAAAATCCTGAAAAATCATTGAAAAACATTGTACTGAGCAACAGATACGATATAGGTATATAATAGCACGAAATATTTCTCCAATGCGTGCACTGCATTCAAAGGCATTTAAGTACACAGCCGCAAGCCTAATAAAAAGATCCTCCTTACGGTTACGCAAGAAAAAAAACCAAAGTAATTGTTTACAAAAAAAAAAAACCTTGAATGGGTCCGACCGAAAGCCCGGGAAAACGATAAAAACGACGCTCCATATTCGAGAAGTGATTTCAAAAAAAGAACGCGAGTTCGCGCCACGTACAGCGTCTTCTAAAAAGAGAACTATCTTACCGGAGCGTGAATGAAAAACGCGTCCAGTAACCGTAATCTGTCGATTATTATTTTTATTTTCGACTCACCGTCCTCTTTTATTAGTATTTGGTTTTATTATTCGTTATTTTATTCGTATGTAGGTCAGGAGCGGGTGTTTTTTGGTTTTTTGTGGCAAGGTCGTTTGAGACGAGTTCAGTGTCAACTCTCTTTTTTTTTTGACTCGCCAGGTTACTAGTGCGCGTACGGGCGTTTGCATTGTACTTGTTATACTTTTTTGAAACTGATAGGTGAAATGATGACCCTAGTATAGCATTTCAAGTTCTTGTTTTTACTTTTAGTAGGGATAGAGAGTATATTGTCCATTTAAAGTCCAAACCTTAAAATACACTTCATGTTTAGAATTCTTATAGGGTTGTCTGATTTTTTTAACGAAATTATAGACTAACCTGCAAGCGGGTCACCTGATGAAAACCACTTTCGACCATGGACACTCGCGACATCAAATTTACGGTTGACGGGACGGAACACCAGGGCAGTAGCAACTTCCAAGTGCCTTAGATAGAATAAGCTAGATTGACGGAATAGGGAAAGTAAATTGGGGAATATGGAAAGAAAATTGAGGGAATAGGGAAAGGAAATTGGGGAATAGAGAAAGAAAATTGGTGACCAAAGGTAGCTTAAGAGATTGTAAAGGTTTGTAGAGTTCTTAGTAAACTCACAAACGTCTTATTCGAGAACACACAGACCAAGCGCTGTTTCCGCCGGTTTTCTGTAAAGCTGTTATATTTGTCCATTCGATCTCGCCCCTTCGTGCCTAAGCATAGCTTTTCCACGGTATGGCGAAACCTAAATTTAACGTCACGTCAACATGAAATATATAAATAATTCATTTAACCAATACCTATCTATTGAGAACCTATTTCAGCGCTTCCTAAAAAGTGTCGGAAAGGCTATCTTCAAGATTTATTTGTCATTTGTAAAAAAAGTTGTGGATAACTTTTCCGACACATCGGGAAGCGGTGAACAGGCCCTTAAAACTTAGAATATTAACGCACTTTTCAATGCAATGTTATGTAATTTTAAGTAACGGTTAAGGTTAAACTGGGTTATGTTTTGGGGCTGGCAGAAGTGGTTTTCCCACAGCCACCTCACCATGGACACAGTTAGTCTAGTCTAGATGCTCCAGTTCTTTAGTATCACTAATGCGAAAATAATTTTAGCCTGGCAAGCTGGGTCGTTGCCCTCCACACGTAAGGCTGGGTGCACATTGCAGTGTGCTTGGTTAATCATATTTCAATTTAAAAAAAAATCTTTATTGAACTTACAAAAACATACAATAGCATAAAGAATGCAGGTATCACGTCGTCTAATCCCATGCTAAGTTGAATTTGTGTTATGGTAAGTTAAACTTAGCATCTTTCAACTTAGCTCGTATAGTAGGTGTCGAAAATTACGTATAAAAAGAGCGAAGTTAAGCCCCAGTGTTATGTACTCTAACTTAACTCGTTTTGTGATCTGAAGTAGGAAATGTTTATTTTTGTTTACACCAGGTAATTTTTTTCAAAACAAAAACAAAAAAAGGCAAGTGTAATATATCAATATACAGTGTCAAAATTATGCACTGTATTCTAATGCTCCAGTTAAAATAAAGATATCAATCAAAATGCTCTTGCTTAAAAGCCAGCCATGCACCTGCAACTCTTTTGTATTGCGAGTGTGTTTGGGTGTTGCCACACTCGACTAGTTGCTTGCCAAAGTAACCCGTTTGCTCGTTAGCTCACTAATTTTATTGAAAAATGTAATCAAATTTATATCCCTCCATATGGACAGTACGTATATAAATATAGAAAAACATTCACTATGTTTATATCTATACATATAATAATATATATAATAAAATCGTAAAATTGGAATGTCTGTACATTTAATATTTTCACAAAATAAACAATGTAAGGGTGCTAAGGAACGGTTTTAGAACACATATCAACAAAAAAAGTTGTCTATTTGTACGCGGTAACTTCAAGAAGTACTGAACGGATTTGAATAAATCTTTTTTTGTTTCAATGCTACTAGGTCTGGGCAACATATAGAATGCTTTTTATTCCAGGAAAATGTACGGTTTCCGCGTGATATACAAATTTTTGCGCAACCAAGTTGCGGGCACCAACGAGTCGTATATTACACGAAATTTATATTTACATATATAACCCATTGACAATGTTATTCGCGCAGATTTCATTGCTTCAGGGCAAAAACCAAGATAAGTTGAACGACACCGCCCAATGCTATCCAGTGTGCACGCGACCTAACATATAGGGTAATTAAACCGCACAGGCTTTTGTTATATGATGGCCTCTCATACTCATCATCATCAAACATTCACCAGTCGTTCTGGATTATGAGACATGAGAGTGACAAATAATCTTGCGTACTGCGCACACATTTGGGCAAAATTACTCCTGCGCGTTCCCAAAGTATTTTTCTGAGAAAATCAAAATCTAGTTTATTATGTTAATAGGATTAATAACAATAGAATGTGATATTATAGGTAGTGGTAATGAAAGAATATTTGAAGACATAAGAAGATATATGGAAGAAGCGGGTAACTAACATTTTAAAAACTGCCGCATTTTTTAACAAAAGATATCCTAGAAGTGTCATTTCTGTTACAATCTATCTAATATTATAAACAATTGGTGCCCGCAACTTCGTCACGCAAAAATTTGTATACAAGACCTTATTTCTCAAGGTTATGTGCATAATTAAGTATGTGCACTGTGCACATGTTATACTTTCAAGTACTAAAAGTAACTAAAAGTACTAAATTCGTACAAATTTTACCAGCGTTTAAACGGCTTAACCGATTTTCATGAAACTCGTCAAGTTGTTATATCAGACCATGGATTAGAGCTACTTTTTCAACGCTGAAAAACGTATGATTCCGACGGGAACTTGCGTAAACGAAGTCGCGGGCAACATCGAGTTTACAATGAACAATATTATAGAATTAACATCGTGGTCCGCGAGCCCTTTAAAATTAACCGGTTCCCGTCTTCCATCCCTTTCGCACTTTTACCAACGAGCATCTTCCCTCTCGCTCTACCCTTCGGACATTTTTTCATCTCACTCTCACCAATACCACTTTCCCTTTTCAAAGGACGAAGACACTATTCCTTCTCTTTCCCTCTTACGAATGCCGCATTTCTCCGTCCCTCTCTCAAGGAGTCAGGATTTAACCTTGGGATTCTGATGCTGGGTCCGCCTGGGCTATTTTTACTTTTTACTAAGAACGATGACTAAATATGTTAAGCCGATGCTTTCCTCTATATATCGGTTACTGAGACGCTGTTTATAATATCATGAAAGCGACAAAAAAGTAGCAGGTGTTGATTTTGGTTTACCTCACATTTTTTAAATAGCGGTTACGTTGTTACTGTTCGTAGTCTACTGGAATACGTTTGGAATATGACTTTTGATTAAGGCCGCGAAAATTAAAAAAAAATGTAATCGTTTGACGATGTATTGGATTCTCATTATGAATAAAATAAAAAATGTCTACTCCATAACTTTTGTTGTTTCAAAAAAATTAAAAACTCTGACAGGATAAAAGATTTATTACATACCGTGAATGTCAGACGTCAGTTCTCTGTATTTTTTCTAACGAAACCTTCATTCTTATTAGCTCGTGTCTGATTAGAATGAAGTCATTTTTAAATACGTAATAATATTTAATACTTGACCAAAAGTGCATAAATTTACTAAGATAAGACGCAAACATACATACATTATGCTAAGCAAGGACTACAAAAAATCTTTTGCCTTCAAAAAAGTTTAAAAATAAGTTTGTTCTTTGTTTTTCTTGAAAAAAAAAGTCATTACTGTCTTTTCACATGTCCTATAGGAATTTTTCAATTATTCTGCGCTTGGACTCAAGTTTGCAGGTTGTTAGCAGCATCGATAATTTGAAAAGTAAACAAATTTTTATTTGCTGATCAAATTATTTAAAACATTCAGCTAATTCTAATTACATATTGGTAGAGACTTACATATTCAAATTCAAAACATTTATTTCAGATTTTCAACCATAATGTTAGTAACAAGAAAATAAAACTTAACATAATGAACTAAAGCTTACAATCGTACAAAAGTTAAAATCGCAGTGTCGGAGCGACTAGGAGCGGAATAGCGCTTAAGCGCGGTTTTGCCGGTGTCACTTCTTAGACGGCGTCTGTAAATCTTTATAATATTTGATCGAAGGCTTAAGCAGCTTTACTTATACATCCAAACTACCGCTTGAATTAAAATTAGGTATTTTTGTATCTTAGGCCCGTACGACGCCCGCCGATTTTGAGATGCTGTTTTTATTAATTAATGAACACGGCATCTCAAATTTTTTTGACCATGCTAGTTTATTGTCTGATGTCATGATAGTCTATCTACAACTATTTTTTGTCAGATATTCAACACCTGTCAAAAAGTTGTGGATAACCTATCAGAAACTTTATCAGTTAGCGGTGAAATAGACCCTAAGACACACAGAGCTAGCGACAAATAGAGATGGTAGTGCAGCCGCAGGGATCATTAACCCAGTTGTATAGGATTTAAGTAGGCGTGCGGCGCGGAGCGTTCCCGGCGAATCGCGGGGACGGGTCAGTCCGGCTCAAGGTCAGCTGGCCGGAACAGAGGTGGAGTGGAAAGGATGTGTGGGGTTTTTGCACTGACCTCTATATGTATTGAAGAACGGCAGTCTTCTACCGTGCGCTTCTCGCGTAACTTTCCGCCTCGCACAGTAAAACTCTGGAATGATCTATCGCCAGCGGTATTTACGGACTGTTACGATATGCAAATCTTACTGATGTTGCGAGTGTCCATTTGCGGCGGTAGTTGCTTTCCATCAGGTAACACGTTTGCCCATTTGCCCACTTAGTTTCTTTAAGTGATAAGCCTAGCCACGGTGAGGTGATTTGATTTAAGCCATTATGGCGCTGATGGCAGTGGTTAGTGGGAAAGGTACTTATGATAAAGATGGGGCTATGAGCCAGATATGTTCTGGCTAATTGTCCCAATTGTCCATAAAAATGTTTAATAAATCTCAAATAATATATTATGATGCGATTGTAGACGGAGAGAACTAGGTAAGGTTTCTATAGAAAATAATAATTTATTTCCAATACCTTACCATTATTTATTACTTAACTGCACAGTTTCTTTTCTTTTCTCGACCAGGTGGGGCGCTTCAAATTGTCTCAGTTATGAGCTGTCATTTCAAAGGGTATCGTCAGTCCAGCGTATTTATATAATAGATATCAGTGGGGTTTTGTTAGATATGCAGTATAGTTAATATGACAGAGGGAGTAGAAGAAAAGAGATGAGTAAAAGTCAACAACAGGTCAGCTGGACTTCACAGGGGTAGAATGGAGATGTGTAGGGTTTTGTTGGAGATGCTGGTGTGGCAATTGTGAGGTGCAAGAAGATTAGGACCAGTAGAAGTTAATTAAGGTCAGCTGGCCGAAACTGGTAGGGATGATAATAAATGTGGAGTTTGCTGGAAATGTTGGTATAACAAACGTTATACAGGTAGAAGAAGAATGAAAATATGAGTAGAAAGGTGGGTAACAATTTGAAAAATGATGTCCTAACGTGAGGACCGGATTCTCGGTTCCAAAAACTCACTTATGTACTTCCGTTCTCGGTTTTGAAATTAATGTGGAGTTTAAATTATGGGGATAAAGATGAACAACTGCTTTTTTCAGAGTCAGGTTTTTTTAATGTAGACATCTATCAAGAAAAGATTTGTTCATAATATTACCTCTACAGTCGCGGGCAAAGCTACAAAATGTGTACAAATATTATAAAGCGTTTTTGAGTGCGTTTGAGGCGGGTAATGTCCAAAGCTGCAAGGAAACATAGTTATTAGAAATTATTATTAGAAAAATGCTATTATTCCTTGAGAGTTTTTTTTTAATATATTCTTATTGTAAATTTTGTTATTTTGTACACTTCTTTATGATTATTATTTTGTGGTTTTCGGTGTTAATATGATTGACTGACATTTACCATTTTTGTATTCTGGCAACGAACTTCTATTATATTTTGTGGCTGAATTTAATTTCTAAGCTCTGACAATTACTTTGCATGTAACATATAAATTTTACTATTATGAAAATGTTCAATGTTCACCTACATAATGACGATAACTTACACACACCAATATAATGGTAAGATGTACATGTACAAAACAATTTTTGAAAATCATCTTATAAAACCACATGAAGTGGATAAATGATTATAATTATTATAACAATAATTAAAAAATCTTTGGTATATTCGTACATATTGATTTAATTTAAATTGGTACATATTAATTATCGTTTCCTCGGCGCGGGCGCAATAAACTTTAGCGCCCTTGTAACCATAACCATAAATTTCGCTATTCAGGAACTGAATTTGAACCAGAATTTCAGGTTATGTATTATATCAATACAATCGAGGCCATATTTGAGCTACTTTCAATAAATCTAGTAAAAATAAAATAGTAAACGACTCCAATCTCTGTTTTCAAGTCAACATTTACCAATATGTATTTGCGTCTACGCACACACGCAGTCTGGATGTGTGCTCACAAGAATGCATCGCTGTTGACACAACTTCGATATTTCTTTATTTATTGCTATAAAAACATCTCCGAAAACCACTCCAAATTGCACCCTAACAATACATCATAAAGTTCAATTTCCAACAACTTTGAATCATCTTACATCCTTTTATTAATTAGTGAAAAATTAAACTAAAAAAAACGTTATAATCCATATTTATAGATTGTTAAGGTGGTTTTTCGGTTGAGTTTTATTGGCACTTATGGCGTTTTCTCGAGGAGCGCTTGCGTATATTTAAATAAGGATTTATGCGTTGTGTCTGGCGTTTTGGCGAGATTCGCGGATAAAGAGTAATATTATGGGATTAAAAACGCGAGATTCGAACATAGATTTTGGACCCACAATGGCGCGAGCGTTAGGTCCAACATACCCCAGGTCCCAGGTTATTTCGGTTTTAAATATTGGGGAGATAATATCAGTAATAGGATTGGTCATTTTGGCGGTATCTGGCTAATAAAATAGCTTACTAAACACTACAGACAATCACGCTACAAGCAGAGTTTAGTTCAGTTGTTACATAGCCTTGCATAGCCTTATAATGATAATGTTGACTAATAGGGCATAACGACTTTCGTAAAATATGTTTAATGTAAAATAAAAAAAAGAAACATAAAAAGGTTTTTTTTTGCGTATACAGTAACTATTTATTTATTATTGCAAAAATTCAGTAAAACCCTTTCAGAAACAAGTGACGAAACAACTAGACCAACAACAAGTAGCAACAAATAAACTAGACGACGAAATCGAAAGTAAAAACATAATCTATGGTCAAAACCGAAAAAACTTTCATTAAAACCTTTCCCACCAAAAACTAAACCTGTTCCGATAGCCAACAAAAAACATTATATTAATTTGGGATCCCCACAAAAAACGAAGATAGCCAGCCAAGAAAAAAAAACTAATGGGCGTAAAAGGAAAAAGGATTGATCGAAAAAAAAAACATCGAAGAAAGGGTTCGTGCGATACAGAGTGTTCTTTTACGTTAAACAAGTTTTTTTACTAGCGACAATAACTTACATATTGTTTAAAATTATTAAATTATCGTCATAAGTATAATTATAAAATTTTAAATAATTTTATTGTATATTACCACGAGCGAACACTAGTGGATCAGAGAATTTTGTATTGAAATGTACAATCACAGAAGTTAAAGAGATACCGATCGTGGATATAAGTAATTTGGTCGCTTTATGTCAAACTCAGCCGACAGATCTCGACTGACATGGAATTGACATATACCGATCAAATCACGTAGGTACGTCAACTGGCTCTCTTTCAATTTCCCCCATTATACAACTTTTTTTGGCTTCAATAAATATTATTTTTATATGCATACTGTCGCTAGCAAATAAAAAAACTCTTCACACAATTGTATTAATATTATACGTAGAAAAAGAAATAATAAAAAAAACGTAACAAACTTTACTTTTTAATTTCACACTTTAATAATAAAATGGAGATAAAGGCCTAAAGATCGTAACTTGCACGTACTGGCAAAAGTGCTGTAGCAAGTGTGAGTGTGTTTTCTAAAAATAGTATGAAAGACATTCCGCGACGTTAACTTGCGGGATTTCATATCGAGTTATTCAAAACTTCACAATCTGTACACTGTAACGGTCTGGTTGTATTGTTATACAAGCTAAAAAAAATTATTAAATACTGTGGGAAATCGAAAGAGAGTCAGCTGACGGACCTACATCATTCGGTCAGCAAATGTCAATTTCATGTAAGTCGTGAGCTGAGTTTGACATAACTCGACCAAATTACTAAGATCCACGATCTGTATCTGTTTCAACTTCTCTTATTGTACAACTAACGCCATCTATTATTTATAAGTTAAGATGTGCAAATGTGATAAGCTAAAAACGAACTCAGTATCCACATTCCGTTTGTATCCAAAACCCTAAAATTTTAAAGAACAAAAATCTTTCAGAGACTTTACAGCAAACTTTAGAAAACCGTATATAACATTTAAAAAATGTCGCAAGCCTTTTCGCTAGTATATTATATATACCTGAAGCGGGCACTAAAAATATAGCTCGACCTCTCGAGCCTACTCGAACATAATTCTCCTTTAAGGGTAGTCCTGTAACGCACCTGCAAGTCTTCTGATGTTGCGAGTGTCAATGGACAACAATTGTCGCTTTCCATTAGGTAACCCGTTTGCTCTTTTGACACTTTTTTTTTAATAAAAAAAATGCATCCCCCTGTATACCATACTTGACATCGGCGTTAGGTGGTGGTCACAAATTCCACCCATTCATTATGACCGCCATAATATATTCTGCTGGACAGAAGAATGGTCCAAGAAAGTGGATATAATTGGGAGATTTCACTGATTTTGGGTTTGGGTCAATATTGGCTACTGTGCTATAAAGTGTTACCTTCTCTTTACTTATATGCTACTAGGGTAAATAAGAGTTCATAGTGCTTTTTATATAATTTAATCATCGGATTAAATAATACTGTATATGAACAAGAAGTAGCCAAACCCGTCTGCTGGAAGCGTTGTAATTGGAATTTGGCGCCAAAAATCCGACGTTTTGTTTTCTTTTTAATATATCTAGTGTCACTCTCACCGGTAATACGAATCTGACGACACCTCTCAAGCCAAAATCCATCAAGCCGTTTAGGCTGCAGGCCTCATTATGTATACATACACACATACTATCGAAAAACATAACCTCCCTTCTGGCGCAGTCGGGTAAAAATAAGACTACAAGATATTGTCAATTACCTTAAGAGTGTGTCCACACTCCACTGTCCACACTGCAACTTTTATCCAAGTGGATTTTTCCGCTAGTTTTAGCACATTGTACTTCATGAGAATATCCGCACTGGCGGAAACAATCCGTAAAAAATTATATGAAAGGATCCGCGCGATTACAATTACCTGTCCCGGATGACATTGACAATAGTTTCAGGCAAACTGCTGTCAATGTTATCCGCTAACTCACTTCACTCCGTACCAAATCTGCTTAGTGTAGAGAGGTTCTTAGCATGGCTTAATATATAACATGACTAGGATACTGACAGATTTTATGGACAATACGACAGATCTCTGGCGGTACCCACATTACGCGTAATAATCCTGCATCGCGCTATCGAAGTTTTCGAAACACGGCGGTATATATACGAC
>JAOTAV010037761.1:0-18592 GCA_026546445.1 Cyclargus thomasi
ATATTATTACGTTATTACGTTATTTTCCCTAAAAGTTCTTTAGTTTCGGAGCTGTCAAATTTTTTGTCAAAATCTCTAATTATTGTCATTTATCCATGCGTTCATAGAACTATTAAAAATGGATTAATAAATTTCAAAATGTTTTGCTAGCATCACAGTGTTTCTAGATTTTCGTAAATTATTTACATTATGCTTAAATAACATATATTTTTCTAATGTTAACCTCAAATTAGTTGTATTTTTTATTATTTTGTTTGAATAGCGTAAATGCCAGTGTTGCCAGACATTGCCTATAATAATTACCCATCAAATGGGGAAATTTATTGATAGGGTTATTTGATGGTTATTTCAACATAATATGAAACAAAAATAATATTTCAGGTTTCCTAACTACCCCGAAATCCGCAAATTATGGGTTACTGCAACAAACAGCACAAATTGGAACCCAACACTAAATTCAAGAATATGCAAGTAACCCATACGCCAAGTATTTCAATGCTCGGACAGAGTTTAGTGATTCAACGCTTTTATGAGCTGCTAAATATTGCAACTGACTAAGCGCCCAACGAAGTGGGCCACAGGACAGCTAGTTTAAAAAAAAAAAAAACTTGAAAAAAAACTCTACTATGAAAAAATTAAACGATATACATACATGAGCTAAATATTGGACTTGAAATAATAATTATCAGAATATTGTTAAATATGGGGTTTGAGACTATAAAAGGCCAACAAGACCTAGACCAAGAGGTAATACCTCAGCATGGCAGACTAAATTAAAACAAATAACGAACACAATATTAAACAGATCAACATAATATGATGATTTTTAGTATGACTCAAATAACGAAAACAGTATTATGACAACCGTATATTATGTAATCTAATTTAGCCGCCATTAAAAACGTAATTAAATTAGACTTAAACGTTTACACGCTACATCTTCAACTACATGCATCCATCCATGAGCAATATATTTTCAAACAGTAATTTGCCAGACATCCACCCTCTAACAGGGAACACGCGTTTCCGAAGGCGCGGCAAAGGTCGCGGTAATAGCGGGTCAGGGTTACCGGCAAAGGTCGCAGCTGTAATAGGCATTGTTAGGCAAACAGGAGCAATCATAAACTATGTAAAGCAAATTGGAAATATACGACAATGGGTGATAAAGAATAAACACAACATGAAGAGTCCTTCAATGTCGAGGAATTGCACAAAGATAGTTTTAAGTAAAAACAGAAATGAATTAACGTGTTATAAAATAATGAAAAATAATATTTTTTTGACATTCGAACTCACTGTCAAAAATTGTTTCTTAAGTAAGAAAAAAATTGAATAAAAAACTTGTACTTCATACACTGTTTAAGAATACCAACTGCAATATAGTAATAATATTTTATGACCGAAAATAAATATTTATTCTTTTGAGACAATCTTTTAAGTGCAAAAAGTATAATTTTCGCACCCACTTGGCATATTTTCACCACATTTGGAAGCGAAAACAGTTTAAAAAGATGGACGAGGTGCAATGGCTATATTTTGTCCCTTATAGCTTCTTTCAGAATATTTAGCAGGTATAAATTTCTTTTTGTTCAAAGGAAATTTTCATTTTAAAATACAGAAATCTTCAAGGAAATAAATGCCGGTCATTATAATGTATTAAGTTATCGTTAATGAGACACAATTATTTCCATACATTAAAAAAAAAACGTACAAGGGTCAAAATAGGTAAGTCAATAAAACAACAGAATTTTTTACCATATCCTCGTCATTCAACTGCTTTACGGATAGCACAATAAGAACAAGGAAAAACAAAAATGGAGAGCAAGGAATGTAAAAAAAGAAAAACAAATTTTGGGAATGCATTCAGACGAAATTGCGAATTGCATGAGACAATGGGCGATGCAAATGGCGCTGTCGCTTTATTTATTAAAGGCCGCAAAAAAGATGCTACTTGTTCAATTCAGAACCATAAAGGGTAGCCCACTAGTCCTTTATGGTTTTATGTACGAGTATGTGTAGTGAGCGTTGAGGAAAAATATCGGATAAAACTTGATCCGGAATCGACGGCAGAAAAAGGGTCACGATAAACAAAAAATATTCTCGAAACTAATCTCGATAATTTATTAGAAGGAAATTAGTTCAGTTGTGTAACGCCTAACGAGGAACACGGCATAATGGAATTCGATTTATACATTACTGCGGGACAATATTTCAGATTATTAGTCGAAATTCGTGTTCGAGTAGCAAATGGAGAAAGTTCGCTACTGGTATTCGTTGGCCGTAGGAGGGCAGCGGCGAGCGATAAAATAACGCCATAACATTACACAAATGAACCTGCATGGATAGTTTCACATAAATTAATTTGCTGCCAATATTTCATCATCATCTTTGCTATTTATCAATATTATTCACTATCCGCTGTGCCGTTTATCAATAATTATGGTTCTACCTAATTCGCCATTACACTTGACAGGTATTTAAATTGAATTATGGGGTATGAGATTGATCGGGTTAATAAAAGTCACCATAAAAACATAACCAATAAAGAGAAAATTTCGAAATTTGAGGATCATTTTGGTAGTTTGGATAGATTTTTGACCATCCCACGCATCATCGACATATAAGTCCTTATTCTAACCATATTATGTTTCTATAACGCATAAACCCATGTTTATTACTTATATAGATTTATCGTAATGAGTTTACAGCATCGGCCATAAACGCGAGCGCGTGGTCATAATGTAAGATGTTTATCGCCTTTTAGGGCGGGACATTTGCAAGTGTCCGATAATTTTTTACGCAGAAGCAATAAAAATATTCCCGCACCTTGTTACATGCCCCATATTCTCGTTATGACCTATTTCAATATTATGTGACTTTAAATTATAGTCATTAAGATTAATACGATCTATACTTAAATGTGAGAAATTTTCTTAATCAGTATTGTCGTTATGTCTATTTAAATTAATTAAAATTTAACAAGCAAGTGGGTTTAGTAATTGCGAAAATTATACACTCATAACGTAACATACAGAATTGCTATTCTCGTCGAGATAATAAATGTGAATTATAATTTATTTCAATGAAGGAGACATACTTCGCAATAGATCATGTAACAGATACCGATGAACTTTAAGGATAAAACAGAAATCTGGAACAAACAGACAAAATGCTAATGTCATGATTTATTAGTTCTTAAAAGATAAGGAGAAAGAGGTAGAATTTAGCTCGCCTGAAATTGATCGATAACTCGTTCGTTACGTAAAGGAATTAGTAGATATTCGTAAGTAGATTTTTGAATAAGTGTGCATATTTTATACATAAAACACGGTACAGTTATTACCACATATTGTCTAACACCTAGTCACACTTATTCAGACGCAGCAGACATAACGGCACGCAACAATGACAAATTACTAGCAATTCGTAAAACAAAAGACGATAAATCTACGAAAGAATCTCCCGAGGTAATTCAGTTACTTAACTAATGGGTCCGCTTGCGTATATGAATCACGGCACGATGAAAGCCGGTGGGTGTGGGTTCACTTCCCGATCGGCCCACGTTTCCTGAATAATGTGTGAATCGCTGACACCAGATACTAGCGCTGAATTGACTTAAACGGAATTAATGTTGAGCGTGATGCCTGTCCGGAGATTGCGGGTTCAAAGTGAAGCGCGAACATCATAAATACAGCTGCTAGCACTTTTACATAATTTATGAATAAACATAATTTATTGCCATTCAGATAGAACATAACGTCTAATTAGTTTCGCATTCCCCAAGTCAATTTAAATATAAAATATTTTTAGTTTTTAATATGTATTTTAATTGGCCTTATAACAGCTCATTGTCAACAACTCAAAGTTTTTGAGTACTACGAAATTGTGACGGATAAATGAGAAATGTACTCGTTCGAAGCTGATCAGTAGAACTTGGTATAACTACTTCGATGAATTAATATCGACGGTACCGACAGTACTGATCTCATCACGTTTGCGCAACTTCAGAGATTGCCAAACTGATTCTGCCTCATTATCTTAAGTGACATCGCTTTGTTAATCGTATTTACTGTTGCGACTCGGGGCTTAACCTAAAATCTAAGCAGATTTCAAGTCAGGAAGTTATCTCTGAACAATGCAGCCGCCTACACTTCCTCGTAGTGAGCTGCAACTCGATAACGTTTGTTTTCCAGTCTCTCCCTGCTATTAGCATAATGTAAGCATTCTAACATGACATCCCCGAAAGCATTAAATATTTTGTAATATTTTCTAAGGTTAAGTATAAATCCCGTTTTTAAAACGCATTTATGCGTTACTGCTTAAATGGGTACTAAATTCAATATTATAGGCGTAATTAATTACATACTATAAGTCACCTTTGCTAGGGAAAGTGGCCATTTGCAATAATTTGCATGAGGAAGTGAGATAGGCACAGTTTGGAGGGTGGTCGTAATATCTCACTGGCGTAATGTACTACAGATTAGCCATAACAAGGCACTTCCTAGAAAAAACTGCGCGAGGAGATAACGATGCATCTAGAGCACACGCTGAAACACACTGAAATATGGATACTAAATCGGACGATACGAGGGGTTATACACATTAGAATTATTCAGATCCAGAACAACCATGGCGAAATATAATTGCATATGTACAGCAGGACCAGTAGCGGGAATATCGGGTGACAGTGTCGAAATCAGTATAATTTATTGTTTTACTATATCAACAAACATTCACTCACGATACAGGGTTGCTGAAACAATAGACGGGGACCAGAACTAGAACGAAATACCGCAAGGAAAAAGTCGCGGTAACAACATCGAAATTGCAAATCAGTCCGAAGACGTATTGCCATTTAAATTGCGAGCGCGGAGCAAAGAAATCCAACAGCTTAAGTTCACAATAAGATGAAAGATAAACAGACAAGTTTGGAAAGTTGCTCCGATACCCATTAGATATATCATTTTACGACCACGAGGAGTAACCTTTGAATATGGGCGATTATAGATCAACTGATCACAGGCAAGAATTTCCTAGAAATAATTTTAAGTTTAATAAAAACTCAAATTATTTCAATAAAAATAAGAGGTGTACAATGCTTTAAATATAATATTGGCATCAGCAAAATCAATATAGTCTTGAGAATACCGCACAAAATAGGCGTTTAACCTTTGACCGAGGGCGTGCAGCGCAGGCGCATAGCGCAGCTTTACTAATCCATCATGGCCACTATCTGAGGCAAATTAGCCCGACATAGACACCGCCTGTATTGTTGACCAGTTAGCCTGACCCGGGTCCCCGTAGCACCGACGGGCGTCCGAAGGCCAAGCCAGCCGGCCGACTCCGTAAGGAACAACCCGAATGTGACATTTACAAATCGCAATGCACCGGGAACGTCACGGTTTCCAATTGACTTTCTTCCTAGACGAAAGTATCGGTGCCTTTTACGTAACGTACTGCCCCTGGGAATTATTTAGTGGGTCACTTGACTAAGCTTGTTTCTTATTTTGATGGCTAATATAATAATAATAATTTTTAGGTGATGTCATACAATTCTCGACGTTAAGTCGTACCAAATTTTTCGATAGTTCGCCGTGATTTTATAACGAAATTCGTCATTTTTATATGGTAAAAAATATAAAAGGCCGTAATAATCGTTAATCATGACACTTCGACGCCTTCATTAATTTGGGCATTTTGGTAACGCTTAAAGATTTTACGATAAAATCGGACAGAATCGGTAATGAACAGACGTGGCCAATTATTGGAGAATTACATCACCCTGAGTAGGTATTTTTCTGATATTTGTGAATGGACAGAAACGCGAGCGGCGTTGTTCAAGATTATACAGACGCGCCATATATGGATAAATATGGATAATTGGGTGAGTTTGACTCGATTCATTGGGCCAAAGATTTATTGTCAATATAACGGCAAAGATCCAATCGCGCAAAATCGCATGGAATAATGTGATATCGCATTACGATGTCAGTACGATCTTGTCAAAGATCAATAAGTTTTTTGTTGGATTAATAAATTAGGCACAAACGCCGTATGGTCATGGCGTGTGGTTATGTAAATGGTTACGTACGCAACTCATTTAGCCATCTTAAATTATAGCGGACCTCATTAGTGGATTAAAAACGCTTATCATGAGAATCGCCGCTGCACAGTTTCGGATTATATGGGTTAACAACATTAATTAACTATCGGGTTTAAATTGTTAAGAAGGCAAGCAGCATTACCAAAATCGACTAAAAATTGTTTTTAAATTTTAAGTCTGCACTGTTGTTGTGACTGTTCGGAATTCGATGACATGAAACAAATTCCCTTCGTCCTAATGGTACACTAACAGCTCATAAGCCAGCAGTAAATAATTGAAGTTGACTATTCCACTGCCGGAGGACTGGGGACACTAATAGATTCCTTCGTCGGCAGTTAGTGCATATTACAGATATAAGGTGTAAATTTAATATTACGTTCATTATAGGATACCGAGTGTAAAATAAAATCTTATCTAAGTACATCTTTATTCGTAATAGTTGATGCCCGCAACTTCTTCGCGCGAAAAGTATATCACGGAAGCCGTATATTTTTCCGGGATAAAAGTATCCTGTGTTGCCTAGACTTAATAGCTATTAAATAAAAAAAGGTTTATTCGAATCCGTTCCGTCCCGGAGACTAGCGCGTACAAATAGACAAGGAGATAAAGACTAAGCCCTCCACATTGACTAGTTTGTAAAAATATTAATTATACAGACACGCCAAATTTACTGTTTTTACTCAAAATCAAATTGGTTTATAGATATCAGAGCTATTACGTTATTTGGTCTGGTAGGTCAAGTCAATCATCACCTATCGGATAGGACATAATTCGAGTAAATTACTCGGGCCTGATTAGGTAAATTGATTCATGGAACAATTTCCCTTCTTCGACACTATCAACAGCTTCCTCTCGTTCTGTGAAATCGCTTCATTTCGCATTACCTTCTCACTTCCATACCTATCCAATTAATTTTGTTAGGGTCTAACCAGAAAGCACGTCACACTAATTTTACGATCTTTAGACCCTTCCCTCCTTGACACAGGTTGAGATCCCCTTCTCTAGTTACGAGTTACTAATTTGCAATTTTTACATCTATATTATCTAAATATGACGACGTCTGTGGCGCAGTGGTTGAGCGCTTTAGCAGCCGCCAGGGGTCGCGGGTTCGAATCCCGCCGACGGAACAAAAAGTTTTTCAATATTCCTGGGTAATGGATGTGTTTTAAATATGTGTATTATATAATAAAAATCTTAAATATGTGTATAGTATAAAAGTATTAAATAAATATTTCTGTTGTCTGGTACCTATAACACAAGTCCCTTGGGTACTTAGCACGGGGCCAGATTGACGTGGTGTAAAGCGTCCATAGATATTATTTTTATTAAATTTGTAACCACTTCAAAATTTCATAGCTTAAGTAGATCGAAATGTGATGACACAAACCTTAGGACCCACCCCACCCTCAGTCACACCACGTCACACACGCGTGACGTATTACACGATCTCTCAGAACTAACGCCGGTAGTCTAGCAACATTTTTCACGCTGGCAACATTTCACCGTTAGGTCTGACGTTAGTTATATCACCGGTGTCGATTTAGGGACATTAGCGGGATGGAGGGCAGTCGTGACCGGCTGTGGCTGATCCGATATTGACGTGCATTAGATACTCACGAGGTACAACCAAGAGTTACAGCTCTGTAAACTAAAGTTAACGTTCCGATCCTTACTGCAAGCAGCCGCAAAACATGAAAAATCAAATAAAATCCTACTTTGTAACATAAACGATAGGCTTCTTTTTCTAATGACATTTGTCTAGCTGCTCAAGACGCGGCTGCCTTGAAGTGACGTAGAGGTAAATGAAATCTTAAGCTTATGTCATAAAATGATATTTTGTTTGATTTTTTATGTGTCGCGACTCGCGGCTGCCTGTCGCCTTGATCGGAATTGTACCTTAACGTTACCAGAAAACCGCGACTTCGGTCGCGACGAAATAAATTTGCAAGATCTCGTAAGATTCCGCGATGAGAATTATTATAGTTAGTAAAATCATCTTAAAATTGCTCCACGTATATATTATGCATATTGCTTAATATTTCAGTAAGGGAAGATGATTCTTCATTATACGGATATTCACGCAAGATTTTCACTTACAAAAACCTTTTCCTATTCATTTCATTCCAGTACGAATACATCAATAGTATTAATGAGTTCTTAAAAAGCATGATAAAGGTTGAGTATATACGATAGTACATTTACACACATAATTATGAGTCATTATACGCCTCATACGAGACCCGAGAAACATTTACATTGACATCATTAGACGCCCGAGGCGCACGTGAACTTTAGGCTCCATTATCTAATGTAATTACAACCTTTGCAACATCTAAACTATGTTTTGTATGTTAATATGTCGTATGTATAATAGGGAAAATTGAAAGAGAGCCAGTTGACGGACCTATGTCATTTGGTAGGAATATGTCAATTCCACGTTATTCGTGATCTATCGGCAGAGTTTGATATAACCCGACCAAATCACTTAGATCCACGATCTGTATCTCTTTTAACTTCTCTGATTGTACATAGAGATTGAGTTCATGTACTTGTTCTAGAATACTATATTATTTTCAAAAACTATCTCTGGACGTTTTATTTCTGAAGCTTTTTGAATATATTTTATACATTTTTCGGCATCGTTCTTTCAGTGTGGCTACTTTAATAGTAAACTCTATATAAGGACATACCCTAAAGAATTACTTTTTTTTTAACATCCTATATAGCGCACAATAATAAAAAAATGTTTAGGGCCTGTTTCACCGTTTCCTTAAAACTTAAGTGCCAAATAGGCTAACCACAATTTAATTGACAGATTCTCCGTACTTCATCTGTCAAATAAGCAGTAGATAGCTTTTACGGTACTTATCAGGAATTGGTAAAACAGAAGGCCTAAACTGGGCGTTATAGCAATCTTGCAAAGGAATTGCTCTGCAAATAATTTTAGTGGGTTCTGTTATCTAATAGTTAGAAAAAATAGTTTTTTCTAAATCAATTTAAAATGATTGTCAAAATAACTTTTTAAAAATTTAAATTGAGGTTTTTTTTTTCGGGAAAAATTACAAAACGAATTGCACTTAGCAATATTGCCTTTTTAGAGGGGCAGGCCCTTAGTACCATATTTGAATAACCAGATTATTTGAATAACCAGAACATCCTTACTATGAGCCCAACCAAATGTTCCCCACAAAGATTTTCTCCGAACCGCTACATTTGCATCTGACATTGCATTTAAAATAAAATTGAAGTTTGCAACCTTAAACATATCAAAAAAGGATACATCTCGGTTTCCTGACCTCAAATTGATTATTAATTTATTATAATTAACCTACATTGTAGGTCTCGGATCGGAATACTGTTTTTTATCGTCACCAAATTACCTTATACGGGACGTAAGTACATAACGTGATTTAACTCGAGTTATTTGGTCCGTCACCCGTGAAAAATCGATTCGAATTCGATTTAACGACTGCGGTATTTTACGCGCGAGTGCTTTGGAGGTGTTTATAAATGTCTCATATAATAATGTTCGCCTCCTACCTTGAATGAAAATGGCAAAAATGTAGGCAAAATTATGAGGGTCGATTGGAAAGATCTCTCGTGAAAAAGAATAAATTCATCCACATCACATACAGCTAACCTTTATCAGCTAGGTGCGGCATTATTCTAAAGTACCTGTTAAATAAAAAAAACAGCCAAAATATTGAGCAACGTGTTTTTGGAAAGTAACAGCTATAATAGACCACGTAAGCGATACCACGATGTTAACGACTAGCAGCGACATCTATTATCAAAATATAGAAAATGGCAATATAACGCGCTTATTGAGTTTTGTTTCTATTTTTTATAGAGCTGTTATTATAGCGACAACAGAAATACACTTGATTTGTGAAAATTTCAACACTAGCTATTAGCGTTCCTGAGATAAAGCCTGGAGACAGACAGACGGACAGACATCAAATTCTTAGTAATTTTTTACCCTTTGGGTACGAAACCCTAAAATCTATATTTAGTATACTGCATGACCTGCACTGCATAAGCAGGGATTTTGTCAATTATTTCGCGAAAGAACTCTGGCGACTGTAACGGCACCAATACATTTTTAATTCCGGTAGTTTCACTGCCACAGCACAAATCATATTTTATTAAGCCACACACAGAAAGACATACGTTACGAGGCCTCGATGACGGTCATACAGAAATTTTATAACCCCGATACTACTGTCCATTGTTATAGGCGTCGGTAAACTGCTTACGTAACGTCAACAATTTTACGATCCCGTGGCTCGTGGGCGGTTGGTGCCATCCTTTAAATAGACCGTTCACAATAATTTTACTTCTGGTAGACAGAACCAACGCCCTGGGCGAGATTCCTTGGGCTCTCTATAACTTGAATCAGAAACAAAAAGAGATCGGCAAGGTGCCCGTTTTACACGGCGGCGGCGCCCTCTTTTACCCGGTGCGCCGAGTGACTACTGACTCTCCCCCCCCCCCCCCTTAAGCCGCTACTGCTGGTAGTTCACTGATCATTCATCACTACTTTTTCGCATTCGACATAGTTAAAAAGGGATCTGGGAACATAATATTGTGATTGCCGCGGCAAATTCGCTGCGTTCCCAGTTCATATCACGTAACTGAAAACTGTAAGCTGAGAAAGAAATGTTTTACGTCCTACGTTAGCCTAAAAAAAAAAGAACTTTTACTTTGGTCTAATGTTTGGTGAAATTCAAATTAAGTACAAATTGTTACAAACTTGTACCTTTACGATTCCCCCGCAAGCTTTCACGTTGAATTGATTAAAATAATTAACAACCGTTCAGCATCACTGATTCCACGATTACTTATAAAATCTTGTAATTGCTGATACTTATAGAATTAGTTTTCTAGAAAATCATTATAATTTTTCATCATTAAACCGTAAGAAGAAAATTAAAGAACCAACCTTGCATAATCCAAGTGGTTGTATGTAATTTGTATTTTATAAATAAAACAGTGAGCATACTCTGACGGGGCGTGCCGAGGTGCATCGCATTTCTCGTACTTTTACGACCGAGTGTGCTCTTTGTATAAAAATCTGTTTCGTCGCGGCACCTTCCGCCAACAGTATCCTCGAAGCTTAAAGGTCAGTTAACACTGCAACGCGACGAGGCGATGTTCTGCGAAGCGTAATATATTGACTGAATTAGCAGAGTACTGGCGCTCTCAGTATCTAACTGCCAATTGCAATTTCCAGTTTAGGCTTTGCGTGCTCTGTTGACGGGGCGTACCAGGACGCATCGAATTTTTCATACAAAGAGCGCACTCGGAAATAAAATGTAGCTATCCTCACTTCTTTCCAATGAAAGTGCTTCTACTTTTTTAAAAAATGTGAAAGGTCGTTTTACACAAGAAACTCTACATAAACAAGTTACAAATACACACCTCCCTCTCTCTAAGTATTATCATTTTGTCTTGTTCAGGGCGACCATCTGACCCTTCAGCGATTAGACCAGGCTTGCATAATTCGAATACGGTCGTTCGTAATTTGTATTCTAATTTGTATCGTTCGATTTTCAATTCGAATAATTGGTACCGTCGACTAGAGAATATGAGCACGTATTTTGCTGACCTTATGGTTGCGCAAACCCGCACAATGATTGCTGATGAGAAGCAACCAATTACTATCATTAATTCGTATCACCGATTATAATTATGAAATTAATTAAATTCATAATTAAATGAAACTCCGTGATTTATTGATACGACAAAAGCTATTGTATGAGACTGGCCGGAGAAAGGAGGAAAGGTGAATTGATTAACAGGTTTATTAGTGCTGAGACCTCACTTCTCACTCTACTTCAAAAGCAATAAATGCCTACCTAGGCATTTATTGCTTTTGAAGTAATTTGTACTCTATCATCAAAATGATACGATTTTAAAAATGTTTATACCTACTTGAACATGAAAATAGTAATGATACGCCAATCTAACCTTACGCCGTTTGTCCACCAACAGCGTCAACCGAGAACGAGATCATTTCGGCCCGATAAAATGCAACTTTATGTTCTTGGCTATAAGTTTCATTTTTTCGCGACATTGCTCTATCATAAATGTCGTCGCCGTCATCAACGGCGTAGAGGAAAATGAAACCTGTAATTTATTTCATAAAGTTGCATTTTATCGTGCCGCAATATTCTCGTTCTCGAATGACGGTGTTGGTGGACAAACGGCTGCACTACACACGTTAACCTGCAGTTTTAAATATAAGATGAAAAAATAATTTAATAAAAAGAATTAGTATTTTGTGGGGTCTGCTCCCTCCCTAAGTAGCAGTTTACTGCTAAACAAATTTGAGAGAAAATTTCGATGGATATTACTTAAGTACATAGGACAATTAATAATAGCAAAATATGCGGCCTAGATACTGAAGTGAGCATACTGTAAACGAGGCGTGCAGGGGCACATGGCATTTACTATACAAATTTTGCAACCGAACGCGCCCTTTAGTAAAAAAAAAGCGACGCGCCCTAAAACTCCCCATAAACAGAAAGCGCGAAACATGAGGCTTAAAATATTGTGACAAAGTTCTTAAACATTAACTCAGAATAGCGTTGACTACGAAATAGAGACACTCATTTTCACGGTAATTCTCAAGCCGCAGAGAGGTATCTTAATCACGTCCATTACAACCACATTTCACCTTTAGGGCCGTCCACAAATTACGCAAGGTATTAAGGGAGAGGCGGAGTCTAGCCTAATCTGTCCGAATCTCATATGGTAGAGAGGTGAGGGTTTTTTTATTTATTATGGTTATGGTATGGTATTTATTAGGGTTCCGCGCACAAAGAGTATAATTGGACTTGTCTTTTCGGCCGTCTGATGAGTCTGAGTGGACGGACGGACGGACGGAAAATATTCAAATGAAACTAAAATAAATATTAGTCTGACTACCCACTTACAAATTATGGTAGAAAAATAATCGAAAAATCTCACGTAATTTATGGACGTTTCCTATAATATGATAAATGTAATCACGCCCGCGAAGGAAAGCTCGCACTTGCAAATTTCCAATTCGGTCGTTTTCAATTAGAGTTTCACTTGTACTGCACTTTGATGTTAGGCGCACTACACACCTAAGCCGCCGTCATTTGTCGGCAACATTTTGTGGGTGGGCTAGTCGAAAACTATGTCGGCGGTTCGACATCAGCAACTTATTTGGCAACACGCGCAGGTGACATATTCCTTTTCACATAGGCCCCCTATTTATCAGCGTCACTCACAGGTGCGTATCGCCGACATGCTATCGACATTCCACATGACCTTAAATAGGGCGGTACTTTGGGTACCGGGGAAGGACATAGGATACTTTTTTATCCAGGAAAAATGTAATATTGGCTTAATGGAGTTGCAGGTATGATCTAATACCTAATTCAAATTTGCCAAATGCTTGATTCTTACGCGCTGAGTGTGAGCTGAGCCTAATCGTACATCCGTGAGTAACTTGCTGTTTCCATTAGAGATACATTCCTTGGGATGATTTACGTTGGCCGGATAGTTGTTGTCATGGTGTTAGCGAAACTTTTTACTATTTTCTACTCTATTAGTCTAGCTACGCAAACTTTAATAACAAAAGTGAAACGTTAAATTACATAAAAAAATTGCGTTCCAAAAATCCTTGCCGTCTGTCTGTCTCCAGGCTATATTTCAAGAGCGATAATAGCTGAAGAGTTGAAATTTTCACAGATTTTGTATTTCTATTGCCGCTATAACTGTATAAAATAAAAAATATATTCAAGGGGGGCTCTTATACAACAAACGTACTCTTTGCCATTTCTTTTGATAATAATAGATGTCGCTAGTGGTCTACACAACGCTATCTTTAACACGACGTAGAGTAACGGGAAAACGTGTTACCGTCTATCGTCGCCAACCCTCGCAACATCAGAGAGTTTTAAGTGCTTTGCCGGTCTTTTAAGTTGGGTAGAATAGTTAGGTAGAAAATTAGGCCGGTAACCTCACTTGGTGAAACACAGCGCAAGCAGTACGCTGGTTTTCTGCGAGACTCTCGACTCGACTCGAGTTGGCCCTTTCATGCCGAAGATCTTCCACAACACGCTTTCACCTTAATCAGCAGACAAAACAATTTCAATCACTAATGTTAAAGTACCATCCCACGTTCACTAGAGCACACTTTTTATGCACTTTATTAGCCACTTCAAATAGTGAACAAACGCACTTGAAAACCGATATACTTTTTAACCAGTCGATGGCGTCTTAACGGCAATACTCTGGTGTTGAATTTCACGTGTAGTCGCGGATAAGCTCGGTGTTCGATATTGAATCAAAAATATACAGGAATAAGATCGAAAACTGGTTGTCGGTATTGGACGTTTTTCAGCCGCACACGCGACGAAGCAAACGCGTTATTTTATCGAAGAGATAAGGTTTCATTAACTTTATAGCATCAGGAAGCCTTTTTACTAACGGCTTTTAATTTAATAACTGGTTACATGGTGGTTTGTTTATAGCGATTTTTCCTCATTATATTTAAGCAAACTTTAAAATCTTAATTGATTTGGTTCCTAGAATCGTGTCGTCGTGTGTCTGCGAATCGTGTGAAAGCCCCTTTAGAATTTAGAAACATGATGTTTTTCCAAGACAAAAAGTAGCCTATGTTACTGTCCATCTTTCCACTTTAAAGTTAAGACGATTGGTTGCTGCGTTAGGACGTGGAGAAAGCACACACAAAGAAATAAACAAACACCGTTTGACATTTATAATATTAATATGTATGATATATAGAGCTAAAGACAAATCAAAACACACAAAGATAACCCGATGTAAGACGAGATAGTATTTAATTTAACTAGATGTTTATGAGCTTGTAATATTTCGCTACACGAGCGCCGATGTATCATTACCATCAAACACGGCTCGTGGGCGGACCCCTTGCACCCTTGTACACCTTATTACTATAGTAGTAAGGTCTAAAAGCTGTCAGCTTATCAGATGGTATAGTCGATATAATTGAATGCACCCTGACGGAAACGAGTCTAAGGCTTAGATAAATCATATTAAAAATGTAGATCCTGTTTTCGTTATGCTCAAGATTAAAATAGGAGACAAATCAAATTCTGATCAAATATATACAATTTCTTTAAAAAAAGTTGTGAAAAACAAATTCTAAAAAAAAAGTTTCAAAGAACAAGGGAAGACAAAAGTAAAAGCAAATTTTTAATTTATGAACTAAATTTATGTGAAGTTCCCTCCACGACTTTTATCACAGAATGTTTAAAATAAATGGAAAAGGTGGTTTCAGTTTTCTTCACAAAAGTTTCCAAGCACGAAAAGAAAACGGCACCATTTCGTGGCCAACAACAGTCACAGTTAATAGGTACAGTATCATACATCGTTGTACAAGCACACTGTACGAAGGGCCACTCTCCTCTCATCAACAATTTCTCTCCGAAACATTCCAGAACAATCGAACCAATAAAAGACAAACGATCAATGCCTCGTTGATTGGCTGTCGAAAGAGTTGCACGGTAAAGGGGGCCAAACCCTAAAGTGGGTCAATTTGGCCCACAGCGGAATTGAATTGTAGTAATGATCCGATAGACATCGCCAAATATCTAATGAGGCGTACCGTGAGTCAGCTGTGGGCGCTTAGACAACTCGCATTCGATAATTTCGATACCGAAGTCAGAAATTAAAAAAGAGATTATTAACCGTTGTCAGAGTTTGTAAACAGGACTATATCATTTCTCTAAAACTTTTTGATTGGTTATCGTCAAATCACTAACCGATCGGCAATGGTATTTAAATAGTCGTACCCGTCCACCTCCTCCTTGACTCGTCTTCTCTACCTATGTATGAGATCTGTCTTTTCCTACTCCGTAGTAGGAAAAGACACGTCCTAAGTCTCGAGACTCGTCGACAGAGGAAATTTGTAAATCTTGACACCAAACCCAACCACATTGCTAAATTTATGAGTAGCAGTGTTAGAACACTGTCCCTTAAGCAGTTCCCCAGAACACGCCTTAAAACGCGAAAGGAGTTGGTAGGAGAGTAGTAAAAAGAGGCTCTCAAGGGTCGCAATGTCGTCACGCAGCAATGAAACATTCCTTTGGAAGAAAACATTCGTCGAGTTGCTGTCGAAACTATGGAAGTCGATTTGGCTAAGTACTCAACCCTACTTGTTACATAACCAAACAAATCATGGTTTTTAATTGGAACTAATGGTAGCAATATAATTGCTTTTGTAAACTTACTGGTGGAGTAATTAATTTGCATTGAGAGGCAGTCGGACAATGGTGGACGACCTCCTTTATGAACTTTTCGTTCAGAATTCGCGAGACAATATGGCGACGAAGAATCATTAATCATGGTATTGTATCTGAGGTCTCTTTATTCTTATAGCAAACCGATATAAATTCAAGTGTGACTGCTAGTTGAAGATACAAGTGAATGGAATGTGTAAATAACATAGTTTGCCGGAACAAAATGGCCGTTTTTTCTTCCTAAATCGATGAGTGCAGAATTTCCTGTGTTTAAAAGGGACTTAGAGATTGTTTAGATTCAGAAAGCAAAACTGCAGACAAAGTCTGGGGTTCCGTTATTACCCTGTATATGCCGACATCGTGAGGAGTCGGAGCAAAAGTTGTTCCTTGGCTGACACCACTTATACTCATAAGAATCAGTCAAACAGACAGTGGATCTCCTGGTCGAGACTCCAGAAAAAATTGTTCCCTCTCTGACACACACTACTTATATTAATTATGATCAATCAGACAAACAGTCGGTCTCCCCGGCTACGTTTCGTGCCGTAGCATGCTTCGGTACGAATGCGCCGGCTCGACCGGAGTAATACCACGGCCTCACAGAAAACTGGCGTGAAACGGCATTGTGCTGTGTTTCGTTCAGTGAGTTTACAGGTGGCCCAACTTCCCTAATTCCCCTATCCCTATTCCAATTCCCCCATAAAGCCCGGCAACGCACGATTCTAAGAATGTTATTTCGTAAGTTTGAGTGTTCATGGGCGACGGTAGTTGCTTTTCAAATGTCATTAAAAAATCTCAAGATTCAATCAGACCTATTTTCCAGACTGTTCGTTTATTCATCTGGTAACCCTATTCGTTCAAGACTCAAGCAAAATTTTCCTTGCTGGCACACAACACTTACACTGATAAGGATCAGTCAGACAGTCGGTCTTCCCCGAATATTAGTGGGTCAAACGGAACCAGACAATCCCATTAGCTTTACAGCTGTACTAAAAATAATAAGGTCATATTGGACTTTCACTTTTTGGGCCCGGTGTCCTTTCGAGGCGGCTCAAAAATGGTTCTCATTTAATGAGTATATTTTTAAGCACCAAAGTATAAAATATTTTCAAGCGATCAACAATATATATAAATATAAGGTTTTCACGTCACAAACTGGCATATAAAAAAATAGTGTAAAATATTGAGCAATTGACGTCTCAACAAAGATAGCACTAGTCTAATTAGATACCGCTCTTTATAATAAACTAGCTGTTGCCCGCGACTGTGTTCGCGTGGTAGCAGAGATGAGAATTGTTATTTTCTATGACAAAATTAAATGCTCATCACACCTAGTGACCTGACAGTGTAACAGAACCCACCATAAACTTTTTAAACTCTAATATGAGAAATTAATTGAGCACAGCACAATGAGGAGCTATCAAGCGCCGTTGTAGTGCATGCCAGAGATGGCTTTGTATGTGTAAAATGATTTTTCTCTGTTTTCCTGCATTTCTCCTGAAATTTTCCCGGAATTTTCTTTGCTGTAAACCTCACGGAGCCCTTGACCTTTTTAACTAATGTTAACTGTCGAAATCAGTTTGTTTAGCTTCTGGAGGAAGTTCGTCAGGAAGGAAAACGCGACTTATTTTTATAAAATGTGTAATTTTTTCGTTTTTTTTAAATCGATTCGATATTTGAAAGAAATTAAATTGTTCTACTATTGGCCAAGTAAATTCGAAACTTATGTAGAACCATAGATAAATTATATCTATGGTTCTACGTAAGTTTCGAATCTACCATGTTCTTACTTCGTAACATACACGTCGACGACGACAAGCCATCTATTATGTAATGCATTGCGCGTTGTCAGTATTTCGGATACACGCGTTACACGGCGCCACGCGATGTATTGTCTTGTATCGATGGCATATTAATATTCGAAGATAAGGCCGTGTCATCGCATTTGCATAGGAAGGAAAGTGCCGCCTACATACTACAGTACATGCACAATACGTGTTGCAACACCGCGGTACCCATCACGTAGGTACGAACTGTTATATCCCGTATTTACATACTCTTATGCTCACCCTACATTTTCAGTTGCTGACGGCAGATCTTAGGTCATATGTCAATTTAGACACAACACATCCCACTCCTAACTCCGGGTTGCTTTATACGATTTCCTTCCCCCAGATATTCCTCGCCCCATTAATCTTAAATCTATTTTATCATTAGTATATACTCCAAT
>JAOTAV010037772.1:0-18592 GCA_026546445.1 Cyclargus thomasi
CAAAAGAAACTAAAAAGTATTAAATAAAATTTATTCTTTAATAGTGCCTGTTTTAGAATTCGGTGAGGCATCAGCCTTTTTCCGTACACAATCTTCATAATTTTGAAGTCGGTACCAGTCCAACATTTAAATTTAGACGAATCATGACATGGTAGCTGGTACCGACTTTAAAAATAATGAAGATTGAGTACGGAAATAGGCTGATGCCTCACCGAATTCTAAAACTGGCACTATTAAAGAATAAATTTTATTTAATACTTTTTAGTTTCTTTTGTACTATTTTAGTTTTTTCCTATGGAAGTCGGTTTTAATTTTTTGTCAAAAAATAATAATTAGGCCTATAGTTTATAATTTCCAATATCAGCCATTGGTAAATAGACTTAAACTATATAGAACTAGCGTCACTAGCAAACTTGAAGACATTGGACTGCTGATCTAAATAGTAAGTAATATAATTACTGTTATTTATAGTGCTCAGTTTTATGTTAATGCAAAGTCACATGTAGCTTTTTTAAATCACATTTTTATATTTACATACAGTTATCTTTAAAGAAAAGAATCTTTGATTTGATCTATCAAACATAAATAATTATAATTGTATATATATAGCAGAGCAAAAACTGTTAAAGCTACAGAATTGAAATTTGGTGAGTACACCCGCTAACAAAGGAATTCTAAAAATTCTACCCTTAAGGGGGTGAAATAGGGCTTAAAAATTTGAATGAAAGTTCGTCATTTGTCTAATTAAAGACATAATATTTTATTTGTGAGCTATTGATTCAAAATACCTAAATATGTGTTTAAGTATTTTTTGAAATCCTACCCCTATGAGAGTGAAAAGGGGGTTAAAGTTTTATGTTAGAAACCTAATTTAGTCTTAAGTTAGGAACCTAACATTTTGTTTCTGAGGTGGAAAGGAGTACGTGTTTAAGCGTTTTATGAAATTTTACTCCCAGAGGGTGAATTAGGGTTTGAAAATTTGACTGAAAATACTTCTTAATACGAGCGAAGCCGCGGGAAAAGCTAGTTTTATATAAAGGTTGTCTGTTTCGTTGCTTGCCTAAAAATAACGCCAAAATTGTTGTACGAATTTTAATGAAGTTCAATATGCATGTAGTTCAAGCTGACTGAAGTTATAGAATACTTTTTACACCCGTAGTCGCGGGAAGAATAGCAACATCCATAAATAACTTTTCCCAACGATTTTATGAAATTCCTATCATAATTAATAATCATAGTATAACTCACGTAGCGAGCCGGCGTATGCGCGCGCGCACAACAACAACACAAGTACAGCACGCATGTTACACGGGTAGCAACTGCGGTCGCGGCGCGCGCGCACCTCTATATATCAGACAACGCGGTCGCAAAAACTGGACACTTGATTGTCCTCAAGCATCCTGAAATATGAAAAAAAATATATAGATTATGTCATCATATTAGTGGGTAGTTGGTATTTTTAATAGCGGACGTATTTAATGTGTCTCTGCATATTAAAATAATTATTAACTACTAACAAGGTTTTAAACTGATGGAAACTAATTGTAACGGTGGCAAGACGTAATCAACGATGGTTTTCGTATGTTTGGTGCCTGCTGTTGACTAATGAGCAATACAGCGATTTTAAAGAAGAGTTCAAGGACACTAAGCGATGCGATGAAATCCGTATGTAGCACTCCAAGAATGAACAATTCAGAAACACCTGTCCGAGGTACAACCCTATCTAAAAGCTTTTCGCCGAGCATTTTTGTAAACACCCAACGAGGCGGAAGCAATATATGCAAGTTTCTTACGCCGGTTCTTCTCGCCGGGTTAGTTCCCGAACCGGTGATAGGTCTCGACGTTCAGAAAGTGTACTTAAAGTACTTATTTTGAATAAAAATAAAATGCAAAATCGGACGTTGCAGTTTATTTTAAGAAAATTATGGATCACACGGATAAACAAATGGCGGAATATCTGCAACTCCAAAAAAGATTCATTAGCACAGAAACAGAGTTGAAAGAACTAAGTAAAATGTTTAAAATTATGGAGGCAAAAGCCAATAAGATTGACACACTAGAATGTGAAATACAAGAACTGAAAGCTAAAAATTCCCTTTTGGAGGCTAAGTGTGAGATTTCGTGTTCGAATACTCAAGCAAAATCATCACGAGATCGATCGGATAATGAACAATTAAATTTTGCAGAAATAGTGAAATCCAATAAAAACGAGGTAGTTTTAAAATCTCGGGCTAAACAAAAGGCTGATTGTGTGGCGACGCGAGCCAGCGAAACCAGCGAGTTTCCTCGAGGCTCAGGTCAATGAATGCATAAATTAAGGCACTGAAGAAAATTGGACACTAGTGAAAAGGAACTCACGCTATCCCACTAGTGAAGTAAGAAAAGAAGGGAGCGAGAATGTAAAAAGTATTTGCGTGTTTGGAGACTTCAGAAAGATATTACAGAAGAAAATGTAGAATTGTATATTAAAAAGATTTGTGGAAGTCAGCTGCAGTTAAAAATAGAGAAAATAAAACACAAATCTGAAAGGGACTACGCGTTATTCATCATTGGCGTTCCACAAAGTAGTTAGGATAAAATTTGTACACCGGAGGTTTGACCTGTGAACGTTGAATATTGTGAGTGGATTTGGTTTGGTAAGCCAACAAAGTACGGTCCAAAAAAGATTAAAAAATAAGATAGACATATTTTACCAAAATGTCAGAGGATTAAGGACGAAGCTCGAAGAGTTTTGGGTAGGGATTGAATGTTCAGGCTCGGACATATTCGCGATTACGGAAACAAGCCTGAATACATCTATAAGTGACGCAGAAATAGTTTCAGCCGATTACACAATAATTCGTTGTGACAGAGCAGATGGGCGTAAACAAGGTAGCGTATGTTTAGTGGCCACACCACGGTTGGTGTGGTGATTTAATACCTGCGGTAGATAGTGGGGCCCAAATCGATACTATATATTTTGACACCAAAAAAGCTTTTGATTTAGTCGATAATAATATATTATTGATTTAACTTGCAAAATTCGGCTTCTTAGAGCCCCTCCTTAAGTTGTTCGCTAGTTATTTAAAAGACAGTCGACAATTCGTAGAATATAACGGTTATACGTCTGAGTGTTACTATACGTGGTCGGGAGTAAGCCAAGGTAGTAATTTGGGGCCCTCACAGTTTATCATCATGATAAACGATTTAAGAGATGTGGTCAAGGAAGCAATACACTTATTCTATGTAGACGATTTAGAATTATAACTATTATTAAAAGTATTTTAGATTGCATTAGACTCCAAGCAGATATCGATAGAGTGTAGTGTTGGGGCAAAAAAAAATCGTCTAGATTTTAATATTAAGAATTGTCTAGCTCTATCTTTTACAAGGGTGGCATCTCCTATAGCATATAACTATTTTATCGGCGAGGATAATATAGATAGGGTATCAGAAGTAAAAGACCTAGGTGTTCCACTAAATACTAAGTTAAATTTCAAGGAGCATATTATAAGTATATGCACAAAGATTTATAGGAATTTAGGGTTTATATTACGCACGGCACGTAGATTTAAAAACGTTTATGCCATAATGGTGCTATATAACAGTCTAGTCAGAAGTCACTTGGAAACTTGTTCAGTGGTATGGTCGCCTCATGAGACTAAATAATATTGTATGATCTACGACTGTACGGTGTATATCCCTTTTATCCCCTGTCGTATCCGACGTTGTTTGTTCTCGGCACGGTAAGTTGTACCGTGCCGAAGAGATTGCACATCGACCTTTGGGAAAAGACAATCAGCTTGTCAGCTTCGCCAAGCGTTGTCTCTGCCTTTATACATATATATGTGACGTTTTGTCTGTCGTTGTTCAAATGCAATGGAGTGCAGTCCCGTCGTTCATAATATATAGAGCTGATAACACCCCCAATTTTATTTATTTGTAATAAAAATAGATTATTATATGACTCATCTCTAGAAAAAGAAGCCATGGCATAATTTAAGTTAAACCCTAATCAAAAGCGATCGCTTATAGAAAAATGAGGGTATTTTATACAAAGAATAAGGGAAATTATTCAAATCACCGTAATTGTTGTAACACCTTTCATACTTGTACTAATAGTAGTAGTTTGTATTTCGCTTTACGCAGCCGAAATTAGCCGATTGTCTCTTTCCGATCGATGTGCAATCTTTTTGGCCGGGTACTGTACGAGGGATTCGTTTAGGGTAGCTATCGTTGTAGAAAGAGGAGGAGATTTCAGAGAAGATATAATGCCTATGTCGTACAGAAAGTCAAACAAAAACATACTGAATGTGTGTAAAAAGACAAGAAAGACGCAATATCAAGAAAGAGACGGACCGGGAGAAACTGAGACAAGATAGAAGAGAAACTTGTGGCTCAAGGAGATTCGATACAGACACAGAATGAACCGGGAACATGGGGTGAATAACGAAGCACGTTATTCACCCCATGTAGCCTTGGCGTCTATACGCCAAGGCTAGAATAAGTGTGCCCTTTCGTTTAATATGTCTGTACACAACTTATTTAAGCTGATTTTCTAAGTGGCTTTCGTATCATAATTTTCAGGATATCTGCTTAATATTATAAATTCTTGCTTTAGTAAAAGTATAAATGTCACCCAGTGGAACTGACTTCACTTGTACTACTATAATATTACTTGTCAGACAATCAGATAATTAGCGTGCAATACTCTAACCAAACTAGCAAATTACAAACATTACAACATGGGGATTGAATCTACGACCTCAACAGTCTAAATCATGAGCCACGCTTCAAACCACTGCGGCACTGTACCACGAAGCTAGTTCGTTAGTAGCTTTGGGACTTTCAAACTATATATGTACTATACCGTTGCAGGTCCTGAGGAAGATGCAGCTCGCGGGCCTCCTGAAATCATATCAATGGGTCTTCGTGGTTGGATACCGGAGTCGATCCTGGTGACACAGGAGATACAATGGTGGGAATCTGTGGTGGACTATCAAACTTCATCCATTCGATCCAGTTTAAAAAAAATACATACTTCAACTATAAAAAAGAGTATTTCGATTATGATTATCGTATCGTGTCAAAATATTGTAGTGTGCGTAGCATTTTTTTTTATTAAAAATATGCAAGATTAAAGCACATTTTTAAATAATATTGGTATTCCACGCTTCTCCTTCATATCAACTATAAGTGGATTGGAATTTTTCTCAGATATACTTGAGCCCCGAATAAGAAGATAGGATTCTTTTTCTGAAAATGTACCGTTTCCGTTTGTGAAAACGAATTTTGATGCAATGGAGTTTTAGGTGTCATCTAGTATTATATAGTTAGTATTCCTCCTACAACTTTGCTCTCGATTCACAATCCTACCCTAAAAATATCTTCGTATTAAGCGAAGACGCACGTGCTTGAATTTTTATTATAATGACAACGCAATATTTAAATTTCATAAAACTTACGCATGTTTTACCTCTTAACCAACTTTTAATAATAAAGGTAGTTTCTATGTTCAACAGTTCGCTATTTAATATTTTTTGTTGCTTACAAGACATTTTTTTGAGATCGAATGTTATATAAACCTCGTCAAAAGTTCAGACATTCAAACTCATATACCCCCTTATTCATAAAAAATGAAAACAGTGTTTAAATAATTTTCACAGTCCTTATCTGAAATATTGAAAATATCACACGAGAGAAAGACACAACTAATCTTGATTAGCTAAATACTGTTTAAATGTTTTTATGAATAAGGGGGATAATTTTTAAAACAAACAATTTAAACAAAGTCAAGCGTAAGGGATATCAGGAAGACAATTTCCATTTATACCAGTAATGTAATAACATAAGATGATGAATGCGTATTGTATGAGCGCATCTACCGATCATTATTAATCGATCTTTTCAATACTATTATCTTTTATCTATTATATTAAAATTAAATAAGTCGGGTTTTCCTTCCTGACCATATAACTCCGGAACGCACGGAGTCGCAGTTCTGTTTAACCGCTTACTGATAAAGTGTCCGTTAGGCTATCCACAACTTTTTTGACTTTCCTCTAGATCCTAATACTTTCTTAATCTGATTTCTTAGTAAAATCCACACTTTTATACCTATATTATTTACTAAGAGTGTGTCTCTTTGTCGGTCTGTCTGTTACCTAATCACGTACCAACGCGCTGGAATGATTTTACTGAAATTCCGTTTGAAGATACTTCGAGTCTCGGTAAAGGACATAGATTGATTCTTTGTCTCGGAATAATTAGCAGAGTTGCAGGCGTTAGCTTGTATATTATAAAATAATCATGAAGCAATAATAAATGTACTTAATTCTATTGTTTGCATATGCTAATTAAATCTATTTATTACATTTAATTGTCCCATTTAATTTTTTTACTACATTATATACAAAAAAGTTGTCGTATTAATGTTTGTAATAGCTTTGCACGTTATAATTCTTTTTTTATTTATTTTGTCATACTTCGTTCTCGTTTATTGAAAGTGATGATTTTAGGGTTCCGCATGCTAATGATGAAACAGGGCCTTCTTACTAAAATTTGAATTTCTGTACGCATGTCTTCATGCTGTATGTCAAAAGCAGGTATTAGCTGCGGGATTTAAAAACTTTGGGCGATTCCATTATCACGGGTGCAACATTTTGTCATACTCAAAGCTTCCTAATGACAAAATAAAATATTTACTATCATAAGGCACCTTTAAAAGGGATATTATTTCATACTAAATTTATTATAATATATTAATAATAGTTGATTATTGAAAATCGTACTAAAATGTATGAAAAGTAACAAAATAGGTTTGAATTGCTATAGCGAGTGCAACCAAATCGACCCTGTATTAACAATTCGTAATACTGTTAATTGTGAAACTTTTACTAAATTATTTAGCTACATTTCGAACGAGTATTAGACGGAGTAGTAAAATTAATGAAATGAAATTATTTTATTTAATTCAGAATAGGTGACAAGTTACACTTTTTTGAATGTCAAAACTTCGGTGCCTACCAACGGTTCAGGAACTAGCTCGGCGAGAAGAACCGACGCGACGTAAGGAACTCGCTCGGGTCCATTTTTTACCAAAAAAGTGAAAAATTATCTTTTTAACTGGCTTCCAAAAAGGAGGAGGTTTCTCAATTCGACCGTATATGTTCTTATTTTTAATATTAAACTAAGTAAAAATATCAGTACATAATTATATAATACAAATCATTCAAATATGTAGAATCAGCCTTCCAGGCAGTTATCCTATTTCCATAATGCCGAGATGAGCCAACTATCATATAAAAATAAGTCAGGTTTTCCTGACGAACTTCCTCCAGAACGCAAGAACCGGTTTCGACAAACATTCGTTAGAAAGGTCTCGGGCTCCGTGAGATTTATAACAAAGAAAACGGAAAAAATCAGGAGAACTGCAGGGAAACAGCGAAAATCATTTTAGACCTACAGCGCCATCTCTGATACCTGACATGCACTACAACGGCGCTTGACAGCTACTCACTGTACTCTGCTCAATTAAATTCTCATATTAGAATTTTAAATTTTTTGCGGGTTCTGTTTCTTAACCTCTTGGTCACTAGGTATGATAAGCATTTAATTTTGTTATAGAAAATAACAATTTTCATCTTTGTTACCACGCGGACGAAGTCGCGAATACATATAATAAAACAGTAAAATTGGCGTATTTGTACAATTAATAAAATAACAGTAATAGAATCGACAAAAAAGTTGTCTGTTTGTACGCGCTAATCTCCGGAACTACTAAACGGATTCGAATAAATCTTTTTTTATTTAATAGCTATTAAGCTTAGGCAACACGTAGGATACTTTTATCCCGGAAAAATGTATAGAAAGTGATATACAAATTTTCGCGCGACGAAGTTGCGGCCATCAACTAGTAAAAATGATAAGTAGAAGGAATTATCTTCACTTTTTCGGATCGCGAATATATTCTTACATTTGATCTATTATGATACGGAACGCTTGACGCGCCAGTTCCACTCGCACTTGACCGATTTAATTTTTTCCACACGTGGCTCTGTGTGTCGTGACGCAAGTGTGCGAATATTTTAATTAAAAATGACTAAATTATGAATTTAATTAAAACAATAATTTGTTCTCAGAATCTTGTAACGGAGAGCAGAAAAACAGCAATTTTGGTAATGTACATGACACTCGTAGTAATTAATAATATGATAAGTAAATACAAAAATTACCTAAAAAAGGACCTTGCGACTTGTATCTTGTAAGTACAGAAGAAGATTTTTTAAAAACTGGATACCATACTCAGCCTAGCTCTACAGGATGTTACAAAACGGCATTGTGCTGTGTTTCGTCCAGTGAGTAAGTTTAAAGGTAGCCCAACTTCCCTAATCCCCCCATCCCTGTTTCCGTTTTCTTATAAAGGCCGGCAACCCACTTGCCAGTTGCGACTCTTCGGATGCTACAAGTTTCCATGGGCGACGGCAGTTGCTTACCATCAGATAACCCGTCTGTTTGGCTGCCTCCTATACTAAAGGTTAATATTCAATTTTGTTATAAAACAGTTCGGTCTATACAGGGTGTAACAAAAGTAAGTGATTAATGATATTTTAGGGATCGAATGTTATCCTGATATGATTTAAAAACTCTTTTCTATAATTATTTATTTTATTAATACGACTCAGACACAAATTTCTCAAAACACATTTTTCTCTAATAATTTTCTCACAATCAAAAAGAACCTGTCACATTTAAAACTCATTAAAGATAAAGTAACAAAAAAAGGTTAAAATCATTTTGAACAACAATAATACTTAGTCTAGTCTCACAAAGCATGCTAATTTATTATGACTGACACTCGCATTACAGACAAACAGAATACCACACGATCCACAGGTAATTATACAAATTAAATAATTGTGATCCCGTAATTATAGTCAGCGGACAGTAAACTCGTGACTTAGGTATTAAGTAGGAGGTAGTCACTCACCCTGCGGGCTTAGCATGGCGAATGACGGATATCTGGGATGACAGATTTCCTTTACCCATCCGCTCTTTGTCTTGCAGGGGAACTAAAAAGGTAACTTAGCGATATGGCTAAGAGAAATTCATTTTGTCGTTTTTTTTTGCTATTCTGGGGGGTTATTACGATCTCTTATTCCCAGTCAAGTTCCAGCCAGTCAGCAGTCACGTGACACTAAATACGTACATTTTGATGTTCCCTAATGTTAACAAGTTTAAAATCCATTCATAGACAACCAAACTAGTATTAATTCAGTTATTATTGTAATAAGACCTTGTGACACGAAAAAATAACAAGGCCATATATTGAATTGCCTGGAACCATGCAAGTTTGTAATGGTCATAATAGTACAGGGTAGAAAAAGAAGTTAGTAAAATTAGTACAGGGGGGCCTGTACTAATTTTGCAAAACAGTAATTTCTCAATTAATTTAAATTGATTTTAAAGCAACTGTTTTATTAAAGCTATTCGATTTTTTATCAAAATAAGTAATGAAATAAATTGCAAAGCAATTTCTTTGCAATATAGCTACAACGACCTCTATAGGCCTCCTGCCGCCCTAAAAAGCAAATGTGACGCAAATTGCGATATTGTTAATTGTTAATTAATTTATATAATATTGTTAATTTTGTAATTTTTCTTGTGAATAACTACTAATTTTGCAAAACAGTGATTTTACAATCAATTGAAATTGATTTTGAAGTAACTATTTTATCGAAATAATTCGAATTTTGAAAAAAAATTATTTACTTAAGCGAATTACAGAACAATTTTTTTGCAATATTGCTATTACGATCTTTTAGTCCTCCCGTAGTAAGAACACTTCCTTGGTCGCCATGCTATGATTAGGTGCTCAAGAAATGATTCGGAATGAATTGGCCGGATAGTACCATAGATCAATTATTTTATACATGGTATAAATTTATCTATGGTAATACAGAGAAACACTGCGGCCTCATCGAACTCACGTCGCTGGGTAGACCCTATGGTCTAAGTAGAGCGCACTATCGCACAAATGGGCCAGCTTGACCTCAGAGGTACCAAGAAGATACTTGAAGAAAACTGAAGCGAGTGAGTTTACCGGAGGCCTAATTTCCATACACCTCATTCCCTATCCCCATTCCCGTAGCTTATTCCTCCATTAAAAAGGCCGGCAACGCACTTGCATGCTTCTGGTGTTACAAGTGTCCATGGGCAACAGCAGTGACCCATTTACTCGCTTGCTCCATCTATATATTAATATAAAGCTGAGGAGTTTGTTTGTTCGAATGCGCTAAGCTACTGATCGATTGTAAAATTATTTTTGTGTTGGTCAGTTCATTTATCGAGGAAGGTTATAGGCATCACGCTGCAACCAACAGGGGCCGAGCAGTAATCAAGAAATGTTGTAAAAACGGGATAACTTACACAGTTTCACGCGGGCGTATTCGCGGGCAAGAGCTAGTAATTTCATAATTAAACCGGTCAAGTACGAGTTGGACTCGCGCACGAAGGGTTCCGTACATTCCGTCCGTTAAAACAAACGTTGGTAAAAATTGTGTTTTTGTATGAGATGGGCTCTCCCTCTATCTATTATTAAAAAGAACTCGGGTTTTCCTTCCTGACAATTTAACTTCAGAACTGACCAGAACGCATGAACCGATTTCCACGGTTTTTCATTCGTCGGCTCCGTGAGGTTTGTAGAAAAAAAATCAGAAAGAATTTCTAGAGAAAAGTTGCCACGCGGACAGAGTCGCGTGCAACAGCTAGTAGTAGTAGCAGTAAAATTTCAACGCTCTGGCTATTACCGTTCCTGAGATACAGCCAGGAGACAGACGGACGGACATCGAAGTCTTTGTAATAGGGTCCCGTTTTTTACTCTTGGATACGGAACCCTAAAAGGATTAATTTTATGAAAAATGAAATTATCAACATAGCGCTATATAACGGTTTCGCTAAACTGAGTCATTTAAACTAAAGAATGATTTAATTTTAATTAACTACGATTTACGACAGGAAAGTAAGTGCTAATCCTCGCTTCTTTGTTGCGTTAACGAACAAAAGGTGTCATGCGATAACGCCATCTAATTATGTAAACTATTTATTGTTTATCAACCGCCAACAGACGCGGAGGGCGTGGCAAGCCGTGGCAAGCAAGCAGTCAACAGGTGCTAAACACTTGTATCTGATGGCACGGCAGTGGTATCGCCAAGTCGAGCGCGAAGCAAACATTGCCGTACCATCTTTACAGAAAGCATTTCGCCGGATTTTCAGCCCCCTATTTGAAAACTGTCATGTAAGTTTACGTTGTTTTTGAAAATAAATATCACTTGTCAACGAACTAGCGTTTCATTACAAGAACCTCTAGATAATACCAGATACCTGAAATTTTCGACGTCTAGTAAGCTCACAGCACATACTTTAAATCCGAAATTTCATTTCATTTGACTTTTAACCACTAACGAATTGAGAATGATCATAGACTACTTATATAACATAAACTATAATAATATTAAACAAATGGCTATAAGGAACCTTTAACTTTGCACGCCTTTGTATAGATTTCATAATTTTTGAGAGAAACAAGCAGCTCAATCGAGACATGGCCTGTTTTTTTACAGAATGTTTTTTGGTGGGATTGCAGTTTATAGGATCCGTATCACCAGAGAATTCTATAGAAGCTTCACACCACATCATCGTGAGGTTTAAGTGGAACTATGGTATAATACTTTTGTATATCGGTATATTAATACGCGAGCGGAAAACTTTGTACCCCTTTTTACGAAAGACGCGTAGACGTTAAAGCATGAAATTTCTCCCAGTTAAAGTTGATATGGAGGAGGAGCGTGGAATACCAATATTTTTTTAAATTATGCTTTGATCTTACATATTTTAAATAAATTAAACGCTACGCACACTACAACACACACACTTTAATATTTTTACATGACACTACGCGAAATATTGTATTGTTTATGGTTGATGTCTGCGTTTTTTTTTTATTTAATAAAATTTAACTGCCTGGTAACGAGACCTTTCAACCAAATTGAAGTCTATGATTGATTTAAGAATTACAGATTATATTTTTATAGCTGGATTCAAACATATTTTATGGTCGAATTTCGACCACAGGGCGATCTCTAGTTTTTATAATATTATGTCAAAAGAATTTAAGATGTTTATGGTAAGAGCATCGTTATTCGTAACTGTGCTATTTTAGATTTTTGTAAGGTTTTCATATAAAATTCATTTTGTCGTTTTTTTTTGCTATTCTGGGGGGTTATTACGATCTCTTATTCCCAGTCAAGTTCCAGCCAGTCAGCAGTCACGTGACACTAAATACGTACATTTTGATGTTCCCTAATGTTAACAAGTTTAAAATCCATTCATAGACAACCAAACTAGTATTAATTCAGTTATTATTGTAATAAGACCTTGTGACACGAAAAAATAACAAGGCCATATATTGAATTGCCTGGAACCATGCAAGTTTGTAATGGTCATAATAGTACAGGGTAGAAAAAGAAGTTAGTAAAATTAGTACAGGGGGGCCTGTACTAATTTTGCAAAACAGTAATTTCTCAATTAATTTAAATTGATTTTAAAGCAACTGTTTTATTAAAGCTATTCGATTTTTTATCAAAATAAGTAATGAAATAAATTGCAAAGCAATTTCTTTGCAATATAGCTACAACGACCTCTATAGGCCTCCTGCCGCCCTAAAAAGCAAATGTGACGCAAATTGCGATATTGTTAATTGTTAATTAATTTATATAATATTGTTAATTTTGTAATTTTTCTTGTGAATAACTACTAATTTTGCAAAACAGTGATTTTACAATCAATTGAAATTGATTTTGAAGTAACTATTTTATCGAAATAATTCGAATTTTGAAAAAAAATTATTTACTTAAGCGAATTACAGAACAATTTTTTTGCAATATTGCTATTACGATCTTTTAGTCCTCCCGTAGTAAGAACACTTCCTTGGTCGCCATGCTATGATTAGGTGCTCAAGAAATGATTCGGAATGAATTGGCCGGATAGTACCATAGATCAATTATTTTATACATGGTATAAATTTATCTATGGTAATACAGAGAAACACTGCGGCCTCATCGAACTCACGTCGCTGGGTAGACCCTATGGTCTAAGTAGAGCGCACTATCGCACAAATGGGCCAGCTTGACCTCAGAGGTACCAAGAAGATACTTGAAGAAAACTGAAGCGAGTGAGTTTACCGGAGGCCTAATTTCCATACACCTCATTCCCTATCCCCATTCCCGTAGCTTATTCCTCCATTAAAAAGGCCGGCAACGCACTTGCATGCTTCTGGTGTTACAAGTGTCCATGGGCAACAGCAGTGACCCATTTACTCGCTTGCTCCATCTATATATTAATATAAAGCTGAGGAGTTTGTTTGTTCGAATGCGCTAAGCTACTGATCGATTGTAAAATTATTTTTGTGTTGGTCAGTTCATTTATCGAGGAAGGTTATAGGCATCACGCTGCAACCAACAGGGGCCGAGCAGTAATCAAGAAATGTTGTAAAAACGGGATAACTTACACAGTTTCACGCGGGCGTATTCGCGGGCAAGAGCTAGTAATTTCATAATTAAACCGGTCAAGTACGAGTTGGACTCGCGCACGAAGGGTTCCGTACATTCCGTCCGTTAAAACAAACGTTGGTAAAAATTGTGTTTTTGTATGAGATGGGCTCTCCCTCTATCTATTATTAAAAAGAACTCGGGTTTTCCTTCCTGACAATTTAACTTCAGAACTGACCAGAACGCATGAACCGATTTCCACGGTTTTTCATTCGTCGGCTCCGTGAGGTTTGTAGAAAAAAAATCAGAAAGAATTTCTAGAGAAAAGTTGCCACGCGGACAGAGTCGCGTGCAACAGCTAGTAGTAGTAGCAGTAAAATTTCAACGCTCTGGCTATTACCGTTCCTGAGATACAGCCAGGAGACAGACGGACGGACATCGAAGTCTTTGTAATAGGGTCCCGTTTTTTACTCTTGGATACGGAACCCTAAAAGGATTAATTTTATGAAAAATGAAATTATCAACATAGCGCTATATAACGGTTTCGCTAAACTGAGTCATTTAAACTAAAGAATGATTTAATTTTAATTAACTACGATTTACGACAGGAAAGTAAGTGCTAATCCTCGCTTCTTTGTTGCGTTAACGAACAAAAGGTGTCATGCGATAACGCCATCTAATTATGTAAACTATTTATTGTTTATCAACCGCCAACAGACGCGGAGGGCGTGGCAAGCCGTGGCAAGCAAGCAGTCAACAGGTGCTAAACACTTGTATCTGATGGCACGGCAGTGGTATCGCCAAGTCGAGCGCGAAGCAAACATTGCCGTACCATCTTTACAGAAAGCATTTCGCCGGATTTTCAGCCCCCTATTTGAAAACTGTCATGTAAGTTTACGTTGTTTTTGAAAATAAATATCACTTGTCAACGAACTAGCGTTTCATTACAAGAACCTCTAGATAATACCAGATACCTGAAATTTTCGACGTCTAGTAAGCTCACAGCACATACTTTAAATCCGAAATTTCATTTCATTTGACTTTTAACCACTAACGAATTGAGAATGATCATAGGCTACTTATTTAACATTAACTATAATAATAATAAACAAATGGCTATAAAGAACCTTTAACTTTGCACGCCTTTGTATAGATTTCATAACTTTTTAGAGAGAAACAAGCAGGTCAATCGAGACTTGGCCTGTTTTTTCACAGAATGTTTTTGGTGGAATTGCAGTTTATAGGATCCGTATCACCAGAGAATTCTATAGAAGCATCACACCACATCATCGTGAGGTTTAAGTGGAACTATGGTATAATACTTTTTTATATCTGTATATTAATACGCGAGCGGCAAAACTTTGTACCCCTTTTTACGAAAGACGCGTACTAGCTAGACTAGGCGTAAAACCATGAAATTTCTCCCAGTGAAAGTTGATATGGAGGAGGAGCGAGGAATATCAATATTATTTTTAAATATGCTTTGATCTTACATGTTTTTAATAAACAAAACGCTACGCACACTACAATACACACACTATAATATTTTACACGAAATATTCTATTATTGATGTCTGCGTTTTTTTAGTAAAATTTAATTACCTGATAACGAGACCTAATAAATGTTCACTGTAAACAATTTTTTCAAAGAATTAAATTTTTTATAACCTTAAAATCACTGTAGCATCTTATCTATATTAATAGAAAAAATGCTCTTATTATTTTTTCTTTGTTTTACCATTACCTAATCTATAAAACATGCTAGGTCTCGGCGTTGTCGAGTGACTACAAAAATATCACTCTCACCTCCCCGGCTGTATAACCGACCGACTGACGTAGTAATAATAATAATAATAATCATTTATTTCAGGCAATAAACCCATACAAGCATGTTATATAAAAAGAAAGAAATAAATAAACAACAAATAAATAAAATTAAATCAGAATAAAATAGGTCTGTTATCTGCCCATTAATCAATTTCTCGGAGAATACATTTTTTCTGCTCTAATTAATAAATTGTATTATGTAATCTTGATGACAATAGATCTTTTTTCCGTGTCATAAGAACTATAGCAATTAAAGTATAGTTTTTTGTATAAACATATTCTTTGAGTCTTTGTAAATTCTCAAGTTGAATTTTTGGTCGCAAAAACTTTAATTAAAGACTTATCTTTGATCATTTTTTAATTAAAAATACTACTTTAAGCTAATTATAAGCCAATAATTAGGCCAGGCTGAGCATTCACGTGGGCAGACCGTTGGTGAGACTCGTATGCAGGTTTTGTCCTGGATAGACGCGTGCGCCAATAAAACGTATTTTTTGATCTAAGAACATGGATACGGACGCTGGACCAGTTAAGGTAAACTTCGTGAGGGAACACGCACATAATTCTAGACGTATTGAGCTATTCAACCCTCTGGACTAGGCTCTGAGAATGGTGTAGACGATCTGGATCTGCCAGACGGTCATTTCAAATCCTGTCCCAAAGCGACGTACGAGTATTTGAAAAGTTACTTCGCTCTGAAAATATTACGAATCCAAAGGACTGAGTTCTTTTAAAAGCAGTTACTTGTTATATAAAATTGAGTAGATCAATGATATTGTAGTTCAGGCTCGGTATTCATATTATTTTTTCTCGCAAAAATTCATATTAATTTTTCCTAAGAGAGAGCGTCCGTAGCCTTATTGGGAAGACCATTAGTTCGCACGAGAGGGTGCAGGTTCGAACCCGGGTGGGGGCGTGTACCAATGAGACATTATCCCATCTCAAGTACATTATACGGATGCTCATTGCCGTGGGAGAGCCATGTTTTGGCACGAATGGGCCGGCTCGACGGAGTGATACCACAGCCCCACAGAAAACTGGCGTGAAACGGCGTTGTGCTGTGTTTAGTTCAGTAAATGAGTTTACCGGTGACCCAACTTCCCAAATCCCCCTTTCCCTATACCCTCATAAAAGGTCGGCAAAGCACTTGCGACTCTTCGGATGTCGCCCCTAAATATCATAAAAAACAGATTTCCCATTTTGTAAAGGGCAAATAATCCAATCAGCTTATTGCCATCCATTGCTATACGTGGCCTACGTTCAGCAATGAGCGATGGATGGATGTCCACCGATAAGCGGCAACCATTCTGATCTTGGGCAGCCCTCATTCAATCCGCTACCAGCCATTTTCTTCAAACCGTCGATCGTTTAACAATACGATCGCTCGGTAGTATTTTTTATCATTCAGTTAACTCGCTTGTACCGAATTTAGAAGAAACAGGGTTTTTCCTGCTTTTTTTATTTATCTATGGAAGCTTAACACCACTTCAATCTGGCCCCGTCCTAAGTACCCGAAGGGCTTGTGTTACGGGTACCAGACAACAGAAATATATTTAATACTTTTATGCTATAAACATATTTAAGATTTTTATTATATAATACTCATCCATGACCCAGGAACATTGAAAAACTTTATGTACCGTCGGCGGGATTCGAACCCCCGGCGTGAGCTACCAACTCAACCACTGCGCCTCAGAGGTCGTCCTTGTGGGTGGAGGTAGCAACTAGTTAGCATTCTAACACCACTTCTTAGAATATCCGCTTGTATGTCACAGGCTTATGACGTCAATGAAACTATTCCTATAAGAATACGTACGAATGTTAGGTGTTTTATTATTCCTATTACGTCATGAGTATTGCGCTATCCATGTCAATGCGAAAGTGTATCTGTCTGTCACCTTTAGAAGCTTTAAAGGCCAGATATAGATGGAATAAAGATTCCTTTTCCTTATTTTTTTACTTAAAACGCAAATTCGGCAACGCAGTTATAACTCTTTAGTTTTGCGAGTGATATATGAAGTATGCATACACTTGAAAATCGAAACGCCCTTTTTGAGCAGTCTCGTAAAAACAAGTTATTCACACCCTCATAATGTATATTTAGCAACTAGGTCCGCCTGAAACTTTATAAATTATCCAGTTTTTACGAAATAATTTAGGCAAGACCTTTGTCTTGCACTCGAGAGGGTGCAATTTCGAACCCGGGTGGAGGCGTGTACCAATGAGACATTTTTCGATCCCATATACATAATACGGATGCTCATTGCTGCGGAAGAGCCATGCTTCGGCACGGATGGGACGGCTCGAGCGGAGTGATACATCACAGAAAACTGGCGCGAATCGGCGTAGTGCTGTGTTTCGTTTATTGAGTGAGTTTACCGGTGGCATAACTATCCTAATCCCCTACCCCTATTCCCTCATAAAGGCCGACAACGCACTTGCGACTCTTGTCATCAGGTATACAGGTAGCCCGTCTGCTCGTTTGACCCCTAAATATCATAAAAATAACATTTTCTGATTACTGCTCCGCTCCTATTGGTCGTAGCGAGGTATTTTATAGCCTTCTACATAAAGCCTTCCTCGATAAATAGACTAACCAACACAAAACGAATTTTCCGATTCCGACCAGTAGTTCCTAAGATTAACGCGTTCAAACAAACGAACTATTTAGTTTTATATAATAAGTATAGATGTAAGTGTCTCAAAATCCTTGTAGGTTTGTAAAAATATTTCAAATATCCGTAGACCAGACATCGTTATAACTTGCTGGTGACGTACACGGCATACAAACTATGACATTAAAGAAAGCCTAAACTTTCCAGGCATAACCTTGAGAACGTGTTTCACTGTTGAGGTATAGAGTACGGTCAGCAAAGTGAGACATTTCTTAATTTTTTTTTTTCATATTATGCTACATTTTACCCAGCGGCTTTGCTTGGAAACGACGTATTCCACGACAGAATTTAAGCAAAAAGTAACCCCTTATTATTACTTAATAGTACAATACCTGTAAACCTTGTATTACAATACGTTCCATTTTTCTTTAGTATAATTAACTGACAAATACCAAAATGTTGCTACAGCAAAAATGTTTTTACATAAATTCCCATCATAAACACCAACGCGGTTGCAGCCCCTTCTATTGATACTTACCTTAAGGCCCAGCTAAAAATTAAGTAGTAAGTATTAAGTGACGTTCAAACGTAGGCGAGTTAAGTAATCATAAGTTGCTGGTTCGA
>JAOTAV010037793.1:0-18585 GCA_026546445.1 Cyclargus thomasi
GCCTCTAAGGACATTTTGATAAAACTGGCTACAGCGTCACCATCAGTATCAGTGTAATAGACACAGGTATTGGTATGTCTGCTCTATACAGATTAGGGATTAAAAAAAATAATATTTTCTAAGTTCAGTGTCTGCTCTAATATTGCGAAATTGTAAAGTTACCGGTCGCTGTCGGCTACCATCGGTTATCTACACTTAATTTTTTAAAATTAACAAAAGGTACGGTAAGTAAGAAGTAAAAACTACTAAGAAAGTGTGGTCAACCTATCCATGGGATTGGCTGAATAAGTAATTTGGTAAACATCGCATTGTCTCCTGGGAACTGCTTTCTACTGACGGCCAATACGAGTGAGTAGAGGTTCACATAGAACAATTAATTTTAGGAAAACTTTTGTCTCGAGGAGCGAAGCAAAAAGAAAAAAATATACTTCATTCGCCCTAAGTTGACTCAAAACTTCATATAAATGTCAAAATTTGAATGAAATTCCGTGCCAATTTTATAAACAAACTATAGTCACTTCTGAGTTTAACAATCCGAAAATTAAGAATAAAATATTGCAGAAAAACTAAAATAGTTAATAAAAAAGAAGTTGTATGGACCAAACGGATGGATAGCAACTCCCATGGACATACATCAGAAAATATACAGGTGCGTTGCCGGAATTTTAAGGCGGTATATCTTCTCTTCTCTGAGGATTGCCGGTCGTGCTGGTTCGGAAATACTGCTGGCGACAGTGCATTCACTGACTTTGAATCACTTTAGATTATTCTAACTTCTATTTCCCAAGCACCTTTCTTATAGACTTATAAGGTGACTTGAGGTCTGTTTTCCGCGTGTATGAAAAACTCGTCTAGGAAATAATTCTTGTAATTTAGTAAGTAAGAGTGGTTAAAATCAACTTTCGTTATCCAAACTCGGCTTCCAGGAAACATTAGGAACAAACTGGTTGTCTTTTTCTAATAGTTTCGATTTTTTTAATGATATTTAGGGGGCAAGCTTTAGGCGGGTTACCTGATGGAAAGGAACTGCCGTCGCCCATAGACACTCGTAACATCCCCAAGTGCGTTGCCGGCCTTAATGAGGGACTAGGGAATGGGAATAGGGATAAGGGATTAAGGAAGTTGGGCCACCGGTAAACTCACTCACTGAACGGTACACAGCACAACGCCGTTTCACGCCAGTATTCTGTGAGGTGGTATCACTCCGGTCGAGCCGGCCCATTCATTCTGAGGCATTGCTCTCCCATGGCAATGAGCACCCGTATGTACTTGAGATCGGAATATTCGAACCTGCACCCCCTCGAGTGCGTACCAAATTATATAGGTATGCACTACATACAAACTTTACGTAGGAGTAAAGTTTGTTTGTAGTTTAGTTATGTTTAGTTACTGGAGATTATTTTCTGATTGTAAATCGACTCAGCGTTGACAGTTACGATGATTAACGGAATCATAATGAACGCCATTTTGCAATGTCACAAAAAGTGGTTGCGCCAGCACCCAAGATGGCATACGAAATTGCGACATAAGGTCAGTGACCTTTGTGTAAGTCACTGGTACCCATGACTCATAAGTCACTGTCACAGTAGTCCACATAGATAAGACCGGTCAGCCCACGTGGGACAGTCTTCTGGTTAGATGCATTCTATTGTCTATCTTTTTAATCTAAGAGAAAGTTTTAAAAATTCTTCGAAATTTACTCGACGCGCTTTACAGAATAGAGATGGAGTGATTTCTGTTTCACTTCATAACAGAACACTTTGAAATTGTCAAGAGTTACAAAACAAAGAAGCCGTTTGGTTTTATTTTACTTTGATACTGCTGAGCTCCAAGAAAACGACATAATTTTTTTAAGAGGTTTAATATTCTGGCATATTTGGTAGATTATCATTTAAATATGACATCTTCAAAATTAAGAGGAAAAAATTTTGTTTTGTGAATAAGGACGATTTTGATGTTTTAACAGAACTATATAAATACTATATGTAGCTTTTACCCGCGGCTTCGCTCGTATTAAGAAGCATTTCATACATACTTTCTACCCTTATTTCACCCTCTAGAAGTAAAATTTCATGAAACGCTTAAAACGTATTCATTTATTTTGAATCAGCAGCTCAGAAACAAAATTACAGGTCTCTTACTTAAAAAATGACGAACTTGCGTAGAAGAAATTTTAGAAAATATAACCCCCTGTTCACCCTCTTAGGGGTAGAATTTCAAAAAAATGCCTTAACACGTATTTTTTTATGTTGGATTAGTAGCTCAGAAATAAAATTTTATGTCTTTAACTGAACAAATGACAAACTTTCATACAAACTTTCAACCCCTATTGCACTCCTTTAGGGGTTGAATTTTTCAAATTCCTTTCTTAGCGGGTGCTAAGAAAGGAATTTAAAAAATTGTACCCCTATCTAAAGCTGCTTCAGAAATGCTTCGGTCGCGCTATAGTATATATAAGTACTTTCATATTATTTATATTTCGTAATTTCGCTGACGAATTGCTGATGACGGAGTTTACGATGTACTGCCTAAATTGTAATTGCAAACGTACAAAATGATGTCTTTTGCTGCCGGAATTTGTTTAAGAAGATGATCAGTTTCGTAATTAAACTGGCGTGAAACGGCGTTGTGCTGAGTTTCGTTCAGTGAGTTTACCGGTGGCCCAACTTCCCTAATCCTTCTATCCTTATTCCCACAGCAACCCCTTTGCTCGCTTGCCCTTTAAATATCATAAAAAAAGCTTAATCACAAGAGCTATACAGCGCCTAGTATCAGCGCGGCGCAGCGGTGGTGGGTTACCATCGTTACCGGCCGTTCTGCTCTGTCAGTTTTCCGCCAACGCTGACGGCGGTAGTATTACTACCCGTCCCCCGTCCCACGTTCCTAGGACGCGGTACAGATGGTGTAGTCAAGCTATTATAAATAAACGTGATAGATTATATCTTTAAACTAATGAATGAACAAATGAGCAATTCGATAATGAATTAACGAATTTTGATTGTCCTGCTAAGTTAGAGATATAAGTACCATCAAAGAAATTAAAACAAAACTAGTTGACAAACCAACGTCAATTACATATAAGTCGTGATCTCTACTGTTTTTGACTTCTTCCCTCATAAAATACATACCCGCACGAAGGGGTTCTTCTTTGGCAGGTCATAGTCCACCTCGTCCCGGGACTCATCATCATCAGCGGAGTGCACGCGCACGCACGTCTTGTGTACCTTTACCTCGTCCATATTCGTACATCACTCCACACGAGCCACAAAACACCTTCACTTATTCGAATTCTGTAAATTTTCACATTTCGACGCAACAAAAAGTTTCACTTTCACTCGGTCGGACCTGAAACAAGAGCGGCTGTTAGAACTTTCCAGTACATTAAAAGTTATGTCGTCATTGTAGTTACGGCTTTAACGACTTGTGTTTACGTGCGTTGGAAAGAATCACTCGATGTTATTTTTCTTAACATATGACATTTCATATGAAACGAGCAGACGGGTTAACTGATGGAAAGCAACCGAAGTCAATGCAACATTAGAAGAGTCGCAAGAGCGTTACCGGCTTTTTATAAAAATGTGGGCCTCCGGGAGGCCGGAAAGCTGATACCTAAACATTTTTTGCATTTATAATATGATGAATGAAGGGATTTCATTATTCTTTAATAATTATACATTACAGATGCAAAATGTCCAAAAACAGGAAACCCGACTGCAGGAACCATTGCAGTTTAAACATAATGTATATTTCTAGAATGGCTATACAAAGCCCTTCATTTTGATACCCTACTCGACCTACGTGGACGGAAAATAATTTATTGGCCTCACAATTGAAGGTATAAGTGGAAGAAGCCGATAACTAATATTTTAAAAACTTCCTGATTTATGCGTTAATGGACGCTTTTGGACCCGAAAAATCATTGAAATAAAAATAATGTGGGTTTGATGTGTAGCTAGACACACTAACTAGATAAAAAAATAGGTAAGTTACAAGATTTGTTAAAATTTTATGGAAAAAAATTAGCATATACTCGTAGGTTGCAAAATGTTAGTTGTCCGCTTCTTGCACTTATGTCTTCCATTGTTTTGACTTCGAAATCCGCCATTTTGATTTTTTAACATTTTAATGTACCCAGTGTCACTTGCGCTAGGTGAATCTAACGACACCTCATACGCTAAAGTCCATCAAGCCGTTTAGGCTGCAGAGCGTGTCAAACAATTATACATACATACATACTTTTGAAAAAATGACCCTCCTTCTGGCGCAGGCGGGTAAAAATATCAGAGGCTTCTGAGCTGTAACGTGGCGCTACGTAAATCGACAAACCTCTCCGAATACTCCGACGATGAAACCACGTCGTATCTAATGACTAAACCAGATAACTGATAGTAATGTGCAGTGAGCTCATTAGTGTCGTCAGTGAGATATAATGAGACTCATCAGTCAGCCAAACAACAGGATCACATTACTAACACACAATACATGGACATTATTTTAAAATGATCTTGTCACACTAAGCTTCATTAGACGTAAGTTGGCAGACAATTTCATATAAACCTCCTTATTAAAAAAACAAGGAAGTCAGGTTAAAAATGTTAAAATTTAAATAACTCGAGCTGTTGCCCGCGACTCCGTCCGCGAAAGTTGAGAGTTATTATTTTTCTCCTTTTTTTTTTAACTTTTGCTCCGTCCGCTAATGCTAGCTCCGTGAGGTATATAGCACCTTTCTAACGAATGCAAAACCGTGGAAATCGGTTCGTGCGTTCTGGAGTTACAGCTATAAGAAGGAAACCTGACTTATTTAATATAATAAGATTCCGCGCAAAGTGTAAAGTTATTTTAACGGACAACAATGTTATAATAAAACACATGTGAGAGAAAGCTAGGATATTTGTTCGTGAATTACGCTGAAACTACTGAATGGATTCTGATAAATTCGGTATATGGATAGGGTATACTGAATTTCTATATTTTTAACACAAATTGAACATCTTAAAAGATGATTATTACCAGCACGGCTACAGCCCACTCATACCACCGGAATGAATAGTTTTGTCGACAAGAAGCCTAAAGTTGAAAATTGTAATCACTAACGCAACGCAACCCCCACATTGATCATTTCGAAAAAATATTAAATGTACAGACACTCCAACTTTACTGTTTTATTATATTTATAGATATCTTAACCCCCTTACTCATAAAAATATTTAAGCAATGTTTAACTAATCAAAGTTCGCAGTCCTTTTTTGGAATCTTGATTAGTTAAACACCGTTTAAATATTTTTATGAATAAGGAGGTATATGTTTAACGTAACTCTTAACAATAGATGTGTGGGTTTTAGGTTATTACTGACTACATTCTCTCTGGTGTAGCGAATGAACAAAAGACGCATTGTAGGTCTACCCAATAGGCCACGATTTCTACCAGCATCTAACCAGGGCTGTATGCTCCAGTTGAGGCACAGACTCAAGGCCCGTAATAATAGCCTATCGACTATTGTCGTGCACAATGGGCCGTGCTAGCAGTCATGGCCGCAAATCTATTAAATATCTCTATATTTTTCTACTTCTACTAGCTTTTGCATGCGGCTTCACTCATTTGGAATTTGGAAATCGTGTCAAAATACAAATATTTTGGGGACATTTTTTTTTTCAAGCCGAAAAGAAGCCTTACACCATAGAGAAATTATAAAATAATTAATTTTTTTTTTCAAATATTTTGTCTATGCTCAATCCTTTCAACTAAGTTTATGCTATAAATCAAGTTGAGTGGTTGATCCGTTTCTGAATCTCTCATCTTAGAATGGGTTTAACCAGTTTGTTGAAATTATTACTCAACTCTTTCAGTTGCGCAATTCATTGAAATTGTATGTTGGCGTCTCGAATTAGATTTAAAAGAAAAATAAATGGATTTTTAGATTTTGAAATGTCACGCATAAATGTGGACTGCAACTCTTTCTTGCAAGATAAAGTGCTCAAAAATCTCGCCAAAATGAATTCCGTAAGTAAGTAAGTAAGTAAGTAAGTACGTTTATTTGCAAAAACATGGTAGTAATAATAAGATGGTACAAAGTCAAATAGTACACATGTTTTGTCGGATATGTCTCGACGTGCAAATATTTTGAAAATTATTATTATTTTAATGACAATTTAAATTTTAATGACATGAAAAATTTAACAAACAATAAATTAATTTTAATAAATAAAAACCGACTTTCACAACAAAAAAAGCTTTAAAAATTTCGTAGATTCTTGACATTAAACTTACTTATTACGGAATCCTTTAGAAAAAGTGAAAATCACTATATGTTTTCATACAAATTTCGAAGAGTCCCCTCAATTTCTCCTGAACTGCATCATCAGATCACCACTTTTATGGAAATGGGGCCAAACTGCAGCTATACCCTATACAACAACGAAAATAAATTTCGAAATAAATCCACAAACGGCGGAGTTTTGCGTGGTCAAACATAAAAAATTGTACATATATACGGTCGAATTGAGAAACCTCCTCCTTTTTTGGAAGTCAGTTAAAAAACCGTTAGGGTGACGTTTGACACATAATATGTAACATCAACCGTTGCGGATTTTGGGAGCTTTCTTTTTACACGGGAGTTGCCCTGCTCTATGTAGGTTTACTCTGCATTTAGTCTCAGAGGAGACATTGATCAATACAGAGACATTGATATGTCTTCTACTAGTCTATGGCCAAGATTTTGTGACGTAAATAAATTATCTTAAGCAAAATAAGTTCCCATTCTCTGAAGAGAGTCAAACCAAGGATTTTATTTTGGACTTAGCAATTATTACACCCTACCTATTTCTTGCATGATTTGATATGCTAAATTATATATTTATTTATTTATAAATTCTTTATTTGCTTATAAAAACATATATAATAGAAAAATCTAGGTTGGGAATAAAGTAAATGGGCGGTCGTACCGGTACGTATAAGTCGCGGTCAAACCCGATTCCCGACCCGAAGACCGTTACAAAAAAAATCATTTTTTTGTAGATAAATAAAAGTCATAAAACATCAAACTTCTTTAACATTTATTTTCTGAGAAAATTACATTTTTATCTTGAAATGGTTAAGAAAAAAGATGCCTAGTCTGAATTTTTTCACAGTTCTGGGTCTCACGGACAACACCACTGACTCGATAGGAGTCCAAAATGAAACAACTTTAGAAAATTTAGAAACAAATCAACTTTATTATCAAGATGAAAAAGATCAAATAATATACATAAGCTACGGAACAGATATGTAACGTACATAACCTAACTTACAGCAAACCAGACGTCTCTATACATATGATACAACCTCGCGGGCGACTCCTTAGCGTTAAATACAAATCGTCTTTATAACTAAACGTAAAACATCTCACTGGCACGTATTTACATCAGTCTGTGCGCGAGCGGCCGGTCGCGCGACAGTCGCTGGGCTGCGCGGCGACCGGTCGCGCTGCGCGGGCGCGACAACTCGCGGCGACCACTCAGTCGCGGGGCCGTGCGTGGCGCGACATTCGCGTGTCTGCGCGAGGCGCGACTAGTCGCCGGGATGTTCGGGGCACGACCGATTCACCTCGAACCACTGGTCTATACAGCTGGAACATGACAATACAGAGTGTTAATATCACTCCTAGTTTAAAAAACGACAAAATATTCAGGTATCACATTTCAAAACCATTTAATTAAAACCAGTAACATAAGATTACAACCCTGACAAACAATCACACGACGCTAATGAGAAGGTATGAGGTCTAGACTATAGTATTGAATATTGTTAGATAACACGCCGATATGTATTGACATCCTATGTTCGATAACTTTACAATATGTGAAATCCATAATTCCACACTAATTTTATAATGGGCGTGTGTGCTGAATCAAGTACTTTGAGTCCCGGAGAAGGACGTAGGATACCTTTTACCCGAAAAACGGGCGACAAACGACGTTTAACGCGACGGAGTTGCGGGTAACATTTAGTTACGTATAAAAATGCCGTCAGAATATATTCCTGCTTCGAAACAATGACCTGCCCTCGCAATCACTGTATTAAGCGAGTCATTGCCCGAACACAATGGTGGGGAACTGTCGGCTGTACCGAGTCGCTACAACTACGCTATACAGTGTCGGGTGCTGGCTGCGGCCTGCGGGGCCGCGCCCGACCCAAATGCACTGAAAGCTGCGAACAATACGCAGCTCTCGGCCCGTAATACTCCCACTTTAGCGTAAAACGCTGTCAGCAAACATCGCTCGAGTATAACACAACCACTGTATCTTTTACCGTTGGACAACCTATTTAATATTATTGTGAAATATAAAATAGGTATAGGTAATGTAGTTCAAATAAACAAAAGACAAAGTCGTCGTCGTTTTTATCTCTATAGGGTTAAAAAATGCAGAAAGTCTAGGTGTGACAAAACAAAGTGATGATGCTCTAGGGTGTGTATATCCCCTGGCTAGTGTACACTGTATAACTATCAGCGCTGAAAGAACAAAGATTTGTATCGACGATCGTCCCAGCGTCATGGCTTTTACCATATAAAAAATAAAAAAGAAGTTATTATCAGCGCTGCTACTCCTACAGTTAATGCTGAAAAGAGAATAAAAACACAGCCTAATGCCAAGGACGGATCCAGCTCTGGCGCGCTCATGGCGGCATGGGGTTGAGCACAAAAAGTTATATTCTGATTTAATAATAGGTTCGGAATTATGAAGGTCATGACCCCGCCGACGATCCGCCCTTGCCAACCACTTTGTTGTGTCATCAGTCGTGTGTCGCGGCACAAGGTCCCTCACCCTTTGTGGTAGATACAGAGGCAGGGCAGGCGCGCGATGGTGTCCCCGGCGGTCAGCTCCTCCAGGCAGATCACGCACTCGCCCTTACACTCGCTCAGCACGTCCTCTGGAATTACATAGATCCACTGTTAGTTTGTGATGGTGACCAAAAAAATAAAACCATTCAAAGTTTGTATCTTTACAATTTATGCCGACAATCTGACCGCACCAAAGCGACGGTAGTTGCTTTCAAGTGACCCATTTACTAGTTCGCCCCCTAACTTTATATAAGTAACTATATATAGGATCGACTATTTTACCGTTGTCTCTAGTTATCTCTAATACGAAAGTGTCTGTCTTTCTGTTACCTCTTCAGTCTTCACGCTCTGATCGAAATAGAAACGGCAAAATGTACGAAGACGGCGATTCCTAGGTTATAAATTAATTTTAGGGCAACTACACATCATAGGTGTCTTATCTAGACTCCAAATGCAACGTCAATGCCAGGCATACGCATGGCTTGTTTTACAAGCTAGAATAGCCTGCTGGTTCTCTTTTTAAACTGTCTTGCTAACCTAACCTCGCTTTGAACATGCTTGTTCTGTTCGCATATTTAGTTTACTTAAAAAATAAGCTAAATATGTCTACAGAAGCCAGACCTACTAGCTTACGGGCACTAGCTTAAAAAATTGCGTCGATTATCCTGAGCAAAAGAGATTAATATCTAGTACTAAGTGTATTTTTATAGGAATAAACTTATCAAGTCAGTAAATAGTTTAACATAACCCTACAATTAAAGACGTAAGTGGAAGAAGCGAATAACTAAGATTTTACAGCCTTCGAGTAAACACTCATTTTTGCCGATAAAATTTTGATAAATCTTGTAATTTAGCGTTTTCATAATCTAGCTTTCTATATATCAAACCCTCATTATTTTAACTCCGAATAATTTTCGAGTCCAAAAGCGTCCATTAGTTATCTGGTTCTTCCACTTATGTCTTAAATTAATTACGGTCCAGCATGAAAATTTCTCTATCTCTAGGCGGCAGCGCGACTCGGACTAGGACGTTTCGAGAGAGCTTTTACTGTCAACGGAATTGAGGTGAAAGTCTCGAAGTAACATCACCCGTTGAATGAACATAACACGGTTCCGCTTCATGTAATACCTGTTTTAGCTCCTTGTATTGTCGTTATTGTCACAAGGATAAATAGCTTTTGCCCGCTTGCATGGATTTAAAAGTCTGCCTATATGACAAAAGTAGTTATAAATTCTATTCTACGTTTGTCCGATAAGGCAATCTAGCAGATAAACTCCCCAGTTCTCGTTCTTCCGATCGGATAGATTTATCTGGCAGGCATAACACATACATTTATATGAAACTCTATTAGTAACTGGCAACACCGCCCTCAGGTGTTAATTTTTATTTATATAAATAATGAAAATACGTTTTTTTTTATTGGAAATGCTCTTGTCCCTGATATTTATTCGAGGGATTTATGTACAATATTAAACGAAAACACGTTAATATGTGCAGTTTGATGCCCTAGCACATAGGCCTGGTCTGTATTTTAAATACTAGTTACTAATTTCGGAACATCCCTTAATAAGTACTTACTTATAATTATCACGTCACTAGTAGACGGTCGCGGTAGCGTTATGACCGGACGCACAACATAGAATCACTGAAATCCGGTGAGCGGTCATCCTGTCTGTCTGTCGGTCCAGTGTGTGATGTGGGATGTTATAGTGAAGGCTGTTGTCTGCTGTTATTAGGTAATCAATGAGAATATTTTTCTGACGCAGTGTTGGTGCGATATTTTGCTATGTGTATGCTATGCTATCAGTTTTTCCGGTGAAAAAAGCTTATTCCATGTATGTATGTTAATCAGGTAGTCACACGGTAACTCACCGTTATATGAGAGTCGCGGCCTCGTCAGGCACATGACGAGGTGGCACTCGATGTCGTCCGGCAACACGAACTTGCTGCACACGGGGCATTTTATACCTGCAACAGAACAACGACACCCGTTAGTGTTAAACTAGTAAGTACTACAAGAACGGGTGTAATTGGCCATGGACCGGAAGGGCCATAGCCCGGCGCGGCAGGCCGCCCCTCGGACGTTGGAGTCCTTGAAGCTACGGGAGTCCGGGGCGCGCATTCCTTAAAAAACTCTCCCGATGCCTCAAGCCGTCCGTCTTCAAAGTTTCCTGGGGTCTTAGCATGGCGACCGAAAAAGCGTTTCTCTCTACAGCATAATACAAAAATTGGTTGATGCACAAAGGAAAAATCTGTATGTCTACTGACACTATGCTAGCCCCGCCGGCGGATCAAAGACATACGATTGTCAAAAACGCAACCTTCAAATCTTAATTTCGAAGCGACGACAAGCGACTGTACCTATTATATAATTAATCTTGCTTTGAGTTCTTCCAGGAGCTTCAAAACGACCTGCAAACTCCTCGTTTTCACCGTATTTAATAAAAAAAGGTTAAGACTACCTAAGCCGCGCCGCGCTCATATCCAAGGCGCGGTATCGCTCCTGTGCCGAAGCTACAGTTACATATTTATTTATTTTATTTACCGTTTATTTCGGGCAACAAGACCCACAATATATTATTTCAATGTATCTAATAGAAACTAGATGAGACTCTAACTTTCATAAAACAAAAGACTTTACCCCTTTTAAAAGCACAGTGAAAAGCACAGAATTCCACAACGAACGCGCCGGTTTCAGATAAAAGTTTCATAAATATTGAGAGACAATATTTCATTATTCTTAGCGAGTTCCGCCCCCCCTCCTTCTCCTCCTAACTACCCCCTCCACGTTCCATGCCTCGGGACGGGAACTTCGCATCGACTACATTTTTAGCGTACATTTATAGTTTAATATTTCCTGTTTATATTTTTTTAACTTCGAGTAGTAAATGTAGAGTAGAATGCTTAAATAACAGGAGCGTTCAAAACGAAATTCAATAGAGATAAACAAAGATACTAGGGGTTTTTTTTTAAATAGGGTCATCTATGGGCTTTTCGCCCATATCCTTTTTGTAATCCTTATGTTAGGTTTTTGTACCTAGGATCTTATCCAAACTTCTTATTCAACTTATATAACATTACTGTTAATGTCAGTCCATCACGCTTCGGACTTTTATGTATATAATAATAAAGTATATAATATATGTGTAAATTTTTATACCAATTACATATATAATTATGATTATTATTTTTAAATATATTATTCTATGTTATTGTATATTTATTTATATTTTTTTCTTTTTTGTATTTTCTACTATATTGTCTACAATCTACATATACATTTAGGACACCATATATCTCCTGTGTTAAACAGTCTAACGCCAAACGTATTCTCAAATCATACATTTGTTAGCGCACACGTTCAGTTTTTCACCGTACGGAACGAATTTCTCATGCGGAAAACGAACTCGGAAATCTAATACGGAAAACGTACGTATGTGATGACGCTGCCCTAGTTATCAATGAGTCAATCTCTACTATCCCATTCACAATTGAGTTAAACGTCCTGTATACAGTCGCCTACACTTTTATTTATGGATCCATTAGACAACACGCTAACGTTTAATAAAAAGTCAATCGTTTTGGGAGCGATTGAGTCATCGCACATTTAGTGGCCACCCACGGACTAACCCGACGGAGAGCTAACGGAAAGAGTAATAATATAATTTTGGAATTGAGTAGACCCTGAATTGCCGTTTGTGAGTCATTCTACGGCACGAATGGGCCGGCTAAGCCTGAGAAATACCACGGACTCGAAGAATAACGGCGTCGAACAGCACTTGGTTCGTCGAGTAAGTGAGGGGGCCAAAATCCATATGCCTATTTTCTTTGCGTGTTCCCTTCGTCAGTTTGATCATAAAAAGGCACTTGCAACTCGACGCTCTTTCGATGTTGCAAGAATCTACGGGCGATGGCAGTTGCTTTCCATCAGATTAGCCCTTTGTTTTCTCTTTAATAAAAACCCTAAGCAATTTATCAAACATTAATAAACGAGATTTAGATTTTAAGACTAATATTAAAACGAAAAAACAATAAAGAAACAATATTTTATTTCTAAAACATAATTGTTTTGAAAGTTTTGAGAACAATTTAAACTTAGGAATCAAAATAATTATTAGCTTAAGAATAACTTCGAACAACAGTTAATTTCTTAAATATTATTATCATTGAATATCTGTATACACTACCTAACAATCGTTAAAATAAATAAACTTTATTACTTAAATTGAACACCCGTTTCAGCCAGATACAATGTGATACCAAGTGTCGTGGTTAAATTTAAACTATGTAATGTATAAACAAAAAAAATATTTTGCATTTTAACGATTTACTTTGATAAAATAAATGTTATTTGGTTTTCAAATTTTCCCAAAAACTCCTAACATCATAGTCACCACGGCCGGCGCGAGCGCTTGCCCCGCCCCGCGCTCACCTACCTCATCCCCCGCTACTATAATGTAGTAGCGACGGTAACAATGCTGCTGATTTTTTGGAGACATTTTAATGAAAAAAAAATTAATTCCTTTTTATAAACAAATTATGTTATATAAGTGATACTGAACCCCAGGAATGGAATTCGCCACGAAATTGCGTGTCAGTATAATAATTTAAAATGAAAATTCCATATTTGTACACAATCACGACAGCCTGTGTCAATATTTAAAACGAAAACTCGCAAATATTTGTTCATAACTTATAATTAACAATTTGACTGAAACGCTAATTTGATTAAAATTTGTATTAATAATTAATCAAACATAGCTTTGCGCTAAGTCAGTTACACGTCATCAAACTCATCGAAGGAAAGGTAATGAAAAGTAAATTATTGTGGCTAGGCAAAAGAAAATCTAATGAAAATAACGTATAATTGTTGAATATTTTACTTAACCACTTACCACATAATTGAAGAAGAAGCGAATTCTAACATTTTACAACCTTCGAATAAATACTCATCCCCATAAAATTTTGACAAATCTTGTGATTTAGAGATTTCATTATCGAGCTTGTTTAACTAGCTATACATTAAATCCACATTATTTTAATTTCAAACATTTTTCATCCATCAACGCAAAAATCCGGCAGTTTTTTAAATGTTAGCTACCCCCTTCTTCCACCTATGTATTTAATTCACGATTAGACGAACAGAATCGACTTTAAAAAACTCTACCCCATATAAGTTTTACCCCGTCATATCGTATGTCTGGTTTACACGTATTACGTAGATAAATAGTAAACTAAATTTAACTTAAAGTGACTTAACTTGCTACTAAATTTTGTGTTTACATGCAATTAATAACTTAAAATTCTGTTAAAATTTAGTTACCTAGTTATCTACTTAATACGTGTAAACCAGACAATATACATAAAGTATAGATTCCTTCGAACAACAAAATAATCAACACACAATAAAACAAACGGAATTGACTTCAAACAGTTTTTCCACGTCATATGACAACATGTAAAGTATCTTCTTTCGAACCATAAAAGAAACAACAAAAACAGTTCAGAAACGTCGAAGTTATCCTCAAACAAACAAAAAAATATATGCGGTCGAATAGAAAAACCTTCTCTTATTTGAAAAGTTTAAAAATGATCATGATTCGTGAACAGAGTTAAAGTTGATTGCCAGAACCAATAACTCGAGTTTTGTAAAGGTGTTAAGCCCTCTTGACACGGTTACAACATCTTTACACCGCAAAAATCCGTACTAATATTATAAATGTGAAAGTTTTTGTTTATTTTGTTCAATAAGTTTTTTTTAATAAAATTGAAAAGAAACTGTGGCGTCAAAGTCTATAAGCTGCGTACAAAGTTCATACTAAATGACGTTTCGAGAGAAAGAGATGGGTAGAAAACTTCAATCGCTAGTATCTTACTTATTTCTCAAAATAGTTCAGAGTTTTTTTTGTGATTCTTTATATCTTTTTGCCTACTATCACAATAATTAGCATTAAATTTTTTTTTACACAGTAAAGACCTAGTTAAAGGGTTGGAGAGTAACAACAGCTGTCAGCTACTTTTGGTATTGAAAAACATCAAAACGATTTTCAAATTCGACGCGAGCGAAGACGCGGGCAAAGCTAGTGCATACTATCCATACTTATACTATAAATGGGAAAATTTGTTTGTCTACCCTTCCTTCATGCTCTAACAAAGCAACCAATTATCTTAAATTTTTGGCACAGATTTTGTTAAAAGGATGAAGAGTAACTTCTACTTTTAACCTCCTGTTTTACCGCTTACTGATAAGTGTTGGATAGCCTATCCACAAGTTTTTTGACAGATGTTTTTATCAGCAAGCGATGAATCAGGCCCTAAGTCTTGGAAAAATATCAGAACGATTCACGCGAGAGACGCCGCGGGCAAGGCTAGTAAAGTATAAAGTAACATTCATTTCCCAGCGGCCATTGGAGTCTTTCATTTCGGCAAATTCATCGCGGAATGGCGACAAGATTTTATGCACTCAGGTAGATGAAAATGTATTTTTAGGCTTATGTGACAAATGCTTGAGATATTGTGTGTCGTTTTGTGGGCTCGTAGACATTATGTACTTGTATATAAAGTGAGTTATGGGTTTTCTATGAAGTTTTCTATTAAAACAAAGTATTTTATTGAATTTTTTTTTACTACAATATTATAAGCTAAGCGGAATTTCTACCACAGCTGCATTGCAAAAACAATGATATCTGTTTTTGGAGTTCTGTAGCATTAATGCAGAATGCAGATAGGCAGGTGAGAGACGAGCCTACCAAGAGCATAGCTATATTTTCCAATGGTATACCACTCGGCTCGCTTATTTGAAGAAACTTCACACAGTACCACTCCCTAAAACACTATTAAATCTTCACCAAACAGAAATTGCCATAATAGCTCGCTAATTGAGCGAAATGGGTCAACATAACGAGTTTTTAATCAGACACTCGTTAAACAGTAGTTTGCTGGTTCCCTTTCCAAAATGGCGTAATGCTAATGGAGTGACGTCATCTGCGTGGTTCCGCGTATCCGAGGTTCACCCTAATAAATGACGTTCACTAGATTTGCATGCACTTGACTTACACGTACTTGACTCACGCACGCTTGAGATTAAATCGGGTTTAATATCAAGCCCAATCCATACATTGTATCCAGCACTGGAGTACTCTGTACTATTGTAATACACAGTGGCGTAGCCTGGGTGGGGCAGGGGTGCGAAGAGGACGGCAAAATTTCACAGAAAATAATAAAATTTTTATGTGTACGGTTATTTTTCGTTACTTAACTGTAATTTAACTTAGGGGGCGTCCATAAATTACGTGAGGTGTTTAAGGGGGGGAGGGGGTCGAGTCAAATCTCATCTAATCTTACGTTGGAGAGAGGGGGGTCTCGGCAAATATCACGCAATTTTTTTTCTAATTGAAACAAAAAAATTATACTATTTTGATCCATTTAATCCAAATTGTACATGCATAAGATTTATTTTCATGCATCACTCAAGTTGATGGACATTTGACAATTCCGGACTTTAAAGAGCATGACGGAAAGTCATTTGCTCCATTTCTAATACGCCACTGCCTACCGATTCAACCGCTGAATGCCTTCATCAGCAAGATGCTGCAGTACATGCGGTATTTACTTTGCATCTAGCACAAAAGCTGCAGAGCACAGGCGATCAGCCCACATTGCTTAGCAAGCGCGTATGTTCCGAAAAGTGCGACCCTCACGGATTGTCACAAAACGAACTAATGAATTACTTTGTGCAAGTGTCAATGGCTTAGAGTGGCTAGATCAGAACGAAGTTGAAGGATCAGATGATTTTACTGAAAATCATATGGACATGTTGGTTCCAATAGTCTCTCTTGAGACCGTGCATGATTCTCCGTGAACTGAATTAGAGTAGATACTCCTTTTTTTACGATTTAAGTATTCTATTGTTAAATTTTTAAACTTTTGTTACACTTATAATTAAACTCTCAGCAACATTGATTACTAGTCATAACTAGTCGTAAATAAAAGCACGAAGCAAATTTGTTTTTTTCTTTTTACAGTAACAATCCATCGCGTTTACGTAAGAAACTCACATTTTGAAAAATCTCACGTGAAATTGGGAGATGGGGGAGGGGATGAATAAAATCTCACGACATCTCACCACGGGGGAAGGAGGGGCAGAAAATTAAAAAAAACACCTCACGTAATTTATGGACGCCCCCTTAGTAACACAAGGAATGAATCCCAAAAAAACCGCACGCATAATAACCGCGTGAATTGAAATAGCTCTTAATGTTTGTAAAAACAATCGAATTAAGGGGACGGCAAAACTGTCCTAGGAGGCGGCGAAATTGCCCTCCGAACCGCTCCGGGCGACCGATACCCACATAACGCCACTGCTACTACATAATGTACAGACACTGGAATGCGCATTCCAGCGCACTTTAGAATCACGGAACTGGAATGCCGGGCACAAGGATCAAATCTCAAATTTATGGAACCAAAATCAGAGTTCTTTACGAGAAATCAGTCTTAGATATGGCTGAAAGGCACGCGTAACATAATCGTTTTTATTCACAGTTAAAAAAAAACAGATGAAGTTTTAAGTACGGAAGTTTATGTTATAAAACTGTCCGCAAATCCGTTGCACCAAAATTAGTTTATCGCGCGGGAATCGTACATTTTCCTAATCCGCATAAAAACTAACCTATGTCCTTCTCCGGGATTCAAAGTATCTCCATACCGAATTTCAGCATAATCAATTTAGCAGTTTCAGTGTGAAAAGGTAACAGACAGATATACTTTCGCATTTATTATTCCCCGAGGCAGAAATAAGTGGTGAGCGTTTTTGTATTTATAATTTTTAGGGTTAACTCTAAACTTAGGCAATTGTTACAAATCCTAAGGGGGACTTATTTAAGGGAATAAATACACAGTTGAGTACAATATCGTATTCTGTACCTAGACCTAGGGTGCTCCTACGCGAAATGCATTTCGGTCACGGCAATATTCAGCTAAGCACAAGGTCAATCACATTCAATGGATTATGGAAACTGCGAATCGTTTACGTTGTACGTCAAAAGCATAGGACACGAAAGAGGTGATCAATACAAAACACCAAAAACCGGTGTGAGACAACGTTTAAAATAGGTTTCGTCGAGTTTTTTACACCACATAGGACGAGGAAACAACATCCACTGAGCCAAACGAATCGTGAACCATTTGTGCCCACGATAAGTCAAATATCTGGATAAGAATCCTCAATCTCATGAGAGCGCCCGTAGCCTAGTGGGTAAGACATTTGGTTCGCCATCGAGAGGGTGCAGGTTCGAACCCGGGTGGAGGCGTGTTTTCAGATCTCAAGTACATAAAACGAATGCTGATTGCCGTGGGATAGCCATGCTTCGGCACGAATTGGCCGGCTCGACTGGAGTGATACCACGGCTTAAGAGAAAACTGGCGTGAAACTGCGTTATGTGTTCGTATAATCAGTATTTTACCGGTGGCCCAACTTCCGTAAACCCCTATCCATATTCCCTAATTTTTTTGGTAGTAGTGTCCATTGGCGACGGCAGTTGCTTTCCATCAGGTAACCATCTGCTAGCTTGCCCCCTAAATATAAAACCTGTTGAAAATACCCATTGTCTCAATAATTAAGAACCAGTTTTTACCCGCAGCTTTGCTTCTATCTGCCATATCTGCCCACTCATCAAAATTCATAAGTAGTTCCAACGTATTTGACGCTCAAACATCTATTTAAAGTTTTATTAATCGAATAGATGATGATGATGCTCATATTAAT
>JAOTAV010037804.1:0-18584 GCA_026546445.1 Cyclargus thomasi
TTTTTAGTTTGTTTTGTACTATTTTAGTTTTTTCCTTTGGAAGTCGGTTTAAATTTTTTGTTAAAAAATAATAATCTTGATTAAATTCAATTTTCAACTATATTTACTTAAAAAAATGTATTGAAGTTGCAAGAAAACTGAGAGTAACTGAAACTTTTTAAAAATACATATTATTAACAGGATAATTGTAAATGCAAAGTATCCCATTCAAATTAATTTAACTTTCAAGAAGGTCATTTTTGTCAAGCAGTGTAATCTGTTGAAATGTAATCTAATTGCTTTTAAAATTAATTAATGGTTAATCTGGGGGTGCATAATTACCCATCAATCTGTTGACATGCAATCAGATTAAAAACTACAAAGTAATTAAAATCACGTTAATTGTAATCTTAATACTTTTTGCCCCACACCATGGACTATTAAATGTATCATATAATAAAAATCTTAAATTTGGGTTCAGTATAAAAGTATTAATTATATTTCCGTTGTCTAGTACCCGTAACACAAGTCCTTCAAGTACTACCACGGGGCCAGATTGATGTGGTGTGAAGCGTCCATAAATATTATTATTATTACGCTTTACGTCATTTCCATACCCATGTTTGGCCTTTGGCATTTTGTTTCCCTGAACTAATTTCTGCAGTAATTGCTTACGTTCCACGCACTCTACAACAGGTTTGCTGCTCAGGTGGAGTTATAATAAGGTATTATAATATGTAGTTAACTCAATGATCCTTTAATAATGACCGGGTTCGAGGGTTTTTGACTGAATTAATTCATCTATTCACCAGTATTTCCGATTGGATAACGTCAAAATACAAAGCAGTGGCGTAACTACCTTCGGTGTCGCGGAACGCTCGCTTTGAAAACCCCTTTAATAATGGCTAATGGGGTGAGCAGGGTCGAGAAAGTCAGAAACAAAACGTGACATGATGTGACAAGGGATCATATTTAAAATTTTTTGAATTATTATGAATAAATTTGAGAATTGATTTGAGAAGAATTCCGTTGTGTGACTTTTTCCTTGTTGTCAGTACAAGTTACTGGCAAATAATATAACCAAGTGCGCACCGGACTCCGCGCGTTCGGAGTCAGGATCAGTGGGCTCATTAGTTGGCTTCGTTATTCGAAAACTTAACAATGGTCGCATCTATATAATAATATTTTAAAATAGTTGATGCCCGCAACTTCGTTGCGTGATAATTTGTATATCTCGGGAACCGTACATTTTCCCGGGGTAAAAAGTTATACAACTATTAAGTCTAGGCAACACATAGGATATGTGTTCGAATCCGTTCAGTAATTCCGGAGATTATCGCGTACAAACAGACAAACACACAACTTTTTCTTGTCGATTTGTGTTCTATTACTGTTCCTAAGCCCTCCACATAAATAAATAAATAATAATAATTTATTTCAGACAAACACATACAGCCCATATAAATAGTACATTAGTAACAATTTTATCTTAAATTATATTAATAAGTTAGTTAGTTATTTTTAATTCATAATTACAAATTAAATTAAAATTACACGAACACTGTATGTTCAAGCTATAAACATATACCGTGCTACAGATGAATGAAGCTCGATCCAGTGTTTGAGTATTAATACTAAGTCCCACCTGTCCGCGAACGCCCTCAGGATGCTGTTGGTACTATCCCGGAGCCTCGCCATCAGTGATGCGCTACGTTTTCTGATTATGGCAAAAAAGTCGTCGACCTGCGCCTCGGCCAACATCCCCCAAGCACTACAAAACCTCGTAGTGCATTATTGTACTGTACTCTCAGTGCATTGTATAACTAGGCGACGCCTGAAACACAGTTGCGCTAGAATTTGTTTATTACGCGCGAACCGTACATTTTTCCAAGATAAAAGGAAATCCTATCCTATCCTATCCCCTTCCCCAGGACTCAACGTATCTTACTTATGTATTGAAAGTCGAGTAATAATATAATGTTCTTTTTACCATAACAATATGCAGAATTTTAAAAACTTTATGAAAATCTGTTAGGTTTAGTGTGAATAAGTAAAAACCTTTTTTTTTATCGAATTGTGTTGTATTGTTGTTCCGTAACCTTTAACCCCCATTTCACTCTCAAGGGGTATTTTAAAGAACGTTTAAACACGTATTCATTTATTTGAAATCAGCAGCTCAGAAATACTATGTATTTTAGGTCTCTTACTTAAGAAATTTCGTGTACGATTATCGTGTCATATCGAAATATTGTAGCGTGTGTGAGGTTTTATTTCTTCAAAATATGCAAAATTAAAGCATATTTTAAAATAATATTCGTATTTCACGCTTCACGCTATCGATAGAGCGCCATCAACTGCTGCTTTTCTACCTACATCTACCCGTCTTTCTCAAAAACGGTTACAAAGTTTTCCGTCCGCGTATTAATAAATATTATATAGATATACTGTGGTATTTTTTTTCCAGTATTCTGCGTCCAGACGGCAGCTGTGATACCAATAGGAGACATCTTCCTCTACGGCAATACAGCCGCTCTGGCCTGGACGCTACCGTCCGACCCCAAGACTCTACTCATGCTAAAGGAACAGGAAAACTTCGCGCTCAGAAGAGGAGACACGAAGCAAGTTAAATACATCAATGAAAATGGAAAAGTGATCGCTTCTGTGCCTTTTAGCAGGTCAGTATAGTTTTGGAGTCATTAGAGCGCCTTTTTGTAATTAAGGGGACAGAAAGCCAAGATCACGTAACGGAAAACAACTGCCGTCACTTTTGGATATGATTGCTACACAAGAAGCGTTGCAAGTGCGTTCGGTATTTTAATAAAGGGATAGGCTATAAGAATAGGGATAGTAATAAGGCTTCCGGTAAACTCATTTCACAAAACAGCCCGAGACTGTTTTACGCCGATTTTTTATTTTTAGGGGGCAAGCGAGCAGACGAGCTACCCGATGGAAAGCTACTGCCGTCGCCCATGGACACACGTAACATCCGAAGCGTCACAAGTGCGTTGCCAGCCTTCATGAGGGAATAGGGGATTGGGAATAGGGATTAGGGAAGTTGGGCCACCGATAAAGTCACTCACTGAACGAAACAACAACAATGCTGTTTGACGCCAGTTTTCTGTGAGGCCGTGGTATCACTCCGGTCGAGCCGGCCCATTCGTGCCGAAGTATGGTCCTCCCACGGCTCAGTTTTATGCAAGAATGTGTTATTTCTTCGGTCACAGCTGACTGGAGGTTTCTCTTTTCTAAAGCATGGCTGTTGTCCGGCAAAATAATATGATTTCGCAGGTATTTTGACTATGTCACTAATACGAAAAAAACCATAATTACAGACCAAACATAGTGAATCCAGCATTTGCCAAGCGCAGTGTGGACTCCTACAAGGAGATATTGAAAACGAAGATGGACCGCGCCAAAATGCACGAGAGGCAGTTTCATCGTTTTCTAAAGAAAGACTTGAATGATAACTCGGACTTTCACAGGCGGAGCCGCGTGGAACTGTATAGCAAGATAGAGACGCTGATTAGTTCGTAAGTGTTATAGCTCCTGTAATCGGCGAATACAGACAATGACACGCAAGCACGTGTATGTAGAACGCATATTCGAATCTGCTCATCGATCACTGTCTATTATTTGGTTCTTCTTCCTAGTCGTATCCTCGTGATTGAGGGGCGTGACTACCGAAATTAGCTTTGCGGGATCGGGCTCTCTAATTATCTCTGTTTTTGGCCTGATGAAATGCCTCCTGGAAAGAGCAGTCAGCAGCCTTGACAACCGCGTCCGTCCATCGTGTAGCCACTCTGCCTCTTTTACCCTCTACTTGCCCAGCCAGTATGAGACTCTCGAGACTGTCAGGCTCCCGGCTGGCTATATAGCCAAAAAAGAGAGAACTTTGTAGGCAAAGAGTGGATAGGCGGGTACGAATTTTGAGCTGCTGAAGGATAAATGCGTTCGTCCGGTGGATAGGGTGATTAGTTTCCTAATCCCCCTTTCTTTTTTTTCTTTTTTTTTACTTTTGTCAGGCCACTGGTAAACTCACTCTCTGGACTCTCTCTCACTCTCGAGACACACACGAGATTATGTAGAACTTGCATCACATAATGTACATAACTAACCAGAAGCCCGACTTATTACAAACTGACAGTTTGGCACGGCTACGGCTTTGACAAGGCTGTAAGTATACTAAGAATTGCACTTCAACACAGAGTCTCGGCGCAGGACACGTTAAACCTATCCATTTCAATCAGACTTCTAAGGGTTACTGGTTCGTCATGAGCATTATATGGTGTTAATATCTTCTATACTTCATTCGTTGTAAGTTGGAACAAAAATTTATTTAAAATACAAGTTTAGAATTCCGTGCCAAGCTATTTTGGTACGAACTATAGTATAGCAGCGCAAAAATTATTTTTTGCATCTTTATGTACAAAACATAGCAAGCAATCAATGCCGAATTTTCAAAGACACACACACAGAGTTTGAAGCAATAGTATTTATCGATATTTGATACCGACTACTTATATTTTAGTATTGCAATTTAGTTCCTCCAATGACCACTAGAGGCGATGTAAAATTTTGCCATACATAAAATTTGCTTAGTCGGTATCGAGTATCGAGAAAAACTATTGCTCGAAACTCACGGTAGAGCTACAGGCGCTTATTATCGTTTGATTCTAGTCTGGGAGGCGACGGCCGGCGGTGCGTGTTATACAAACTATGCGAATCACAGCGTGCCACGTCACAAGGCACATTCCTGCAAGAGCTCCTTCGAGTTGTCTTTACGTGAGTAGTGTTGTACTATTTCGTGTGACGATATCGATAAATTAAGAATACACAAATTGTCTTTACGTGAGTAGTGCTGTACTATTTCATATGACGATATCGATAAACTAAGTATACACATACACACACAGGGTACATTCCGGCAAGAGCTGCCCCAAACTGTCTGTACGTGAGTAGTGCTGACTATTTCATATAATATCAATATCGATTAATTAAACACATAAACAATGAAGAATGTTACTAAGTATGCCTAATCGCTTGAAATTTTGTCTCGGTAAGGTCTGTATTATGTATACAATAATATAGTCATAGATACCGATAATCACAAAAAAATTCATCAGAATCGGTTAAGCCGTTTCGGAGGAGTATGGCAACGAAAAATGTGACACGTGAATTTTATATATTAGATATAAAATCCTTTGTCCTAATAGATATGCAACTTCGGACACACGTACAGGCTAAACCACTTATCGTAGGTACTTGAAATTAGGGGGAAGTGTTCTCCGAATGACAAAGTTTAGTAATAAGAAGAGATTTTTCATAATTCGTCTCCTAAGGGGATAAAAAGGGGGGTCAAAGTTCCGTACTAACTTTCTAAAGAAATAAAAACTTCTATAAATAAAAACTTATATAAAATGATTAAATGTACATATACGGGGGTCATATTTGTATTTTTTTATTAGTTTATATTTTTATTAAATACTCTTTTCTCTTTACTGATTGTAAGCTATCTATTCACAATAAACGATCTTTGTAATTAAACTGGGAAGTAAAATAAATAAATAAGGAATTGGAATCATGTCCTACTCATGCGCAAACGACGACGCGGGCAAAAGCTAGTACTTTATATTATGTTAGAATGGAATAGTATGGAATAGTAATGAAAGTGGGATAAGTACCGAGGATGTAGATGTAGTGGGTTGAACGTGACAGATGTACTAAACCTTTTCTACTTTTTTTTTTTTACTAACAAAATACGTAGGGCGTACGTTCGCATTTTAACGTCTTTTGGAACTATAAAAAACATTTTTTCCGGTGAATTGATAGTTGTATTTTTACATTTAGGCACAACGCATGATTTCCTAGTATTTGGATTGGACATATTTAAAATTATTTAAGTAAAATTTCTACGGCACGGGCGCGCGACCGCAAGCGGATAGAGTGAGCCAGACTGAAAGTGTTGTGCGATGACGTCACAGCGTCACTGGCAGCCCGCGTCGTGTGGTTGCACCTTGTTTCACTTCTAAATCGGAAACTAATTGACGTATCAAAGTAATTCTTTCACTAGTATTTTTATTTTTGACAAAGAATATGGAGTGCTAACAATAAAAATCAGTTAACATTCTTCATTACACACAAATACACACCGAGTGCAATAATTTTGTAAGAAAATTTCCGAGTTATCTTTACATGAGTAGCGTTGTATTGGTAGGTATATCAATATTAGTATTAGAGTGAATCGAAGCACATATAATTTACTATAAAGTTTGTCCCATAAATCAACGATAAGTCAGAAACAGGCGATAAACCAAGTCATTATGTTAAAAAAAAAAGAAAAAATCTTTGTCGTGTAAAATTACATGGATATAAAATAAATATAAAAATCATTATTCTGCACTGGACTGCTACTGGTCTTTCAAATCCTGAGACGACAAATATTTTTTCCCGTATTTTTTTTCTTAATCGTAATCGTGACTAACTCTTTTGTATATCACCGTTAAAAATTTAAGCATATCTGTTTCATTTTCTTATAAAATGATGTGTTTTTAGCCTATTACATTAAGTAGAAAATAATTACATGATCGAGTTTTATTTATCGACATTGACAGAACAATGTTATATAATTTTGAACAATGGGTCGATTATTAATTATGCGTGAATTTAGCTTTTGCCGCCAATAAATATATTAAAACTTTTTAGTTAAATAATGAGTAATATAAATATAATAGTAAGCAGCAAGTAAACTAAGCTTTGACGATATTTTTATCGATAGAATGTGATAATTGAACATCACTATTTAGTATAAAATTTGTGAAATGTTTTCGCGGATACAAGTTCTTTAGATTTCAACCTTTTGTCTGTCTATTGTGCTCCAACTAAATCTTGGAATATCTTAGATGCCAGAGCGAAATGGTCTATTTTTGTTTCACTTGATAATTTGACAAGTGCGCTCAGAGATGACTAGAATTTATTCAGAGCTTATGATGATTAATAAGGTATTTTTTATTGTATTAATCAAGGATTATAGTGCCAAAGTTATTGTATGCTATTAAAAATTGATTTATAAGCATACAGCGGACCTACGTCATTTGGTTGGTTAATATTATCAATCCAATGGTTTCTCGCAATCTGTCAGCTTATTGATGTAGCGAGACTAAATTATGTGGATCCGTTAACAGTACATGATTTTTACGATAAAGGTGAATTCGCGCCGCGTCTTTACGCGACAGTACGCGTGAATATACGCAATAGATTGCTGGTCCGTCCATAAAATAGATGTGTCATATGACAAAATATGCGTAAAGCCGTATAAAAATATATTATAACCAAAATATATTTACTGACTACTTGCACTTTAGATTTCTCATCAGCATTCAATATGGGATATGCATGGTTTTTTATTATTTAAATAAATAAATCTTACGTTATTGAAAAACGATGTAGTCCAGTCAGATTTTTGATAAAATTGAAAACAACAAAGTTACAAGCCTTTAAAGTAGTCAGTTAGAAAGAGAGATCCGATACTAATTGTGACATCAAAATCTGCTGCTTACAAAGTTCATACTAAATAACGTTTTGTGAGAAAGAGATGGGTAGAAAACTTAAATCGATAATATCTTACTTATTTCTCAACAGAATTCAAAGATTTTTTGTCATTCTGTATCTTTTAGCCCACTATCATAATAATTTGCATTCAATAAATTTTGTCTTACAAGCATCTTCCCTATTGTTTAGAAATTACTTAGCCATTAGATTCCGAAATTCCTTTATTTTTTTGTAGTTTTTTTGCACCGCTTCTCACTAGCCAGGTCTGCAGTTCGGTATTGGAGTGTAATAGGAGAGTTATATGACAAGGTTTCAGCTTGCCTCAAATACCTACTCATACTATATTGCTACTAGCTCCTTGGTTTATCAACACTAAGAGCATGATCAGAAATTTTTAAGATGCCGTTTTCATTAATAAAGGTCTCTTAGTTTTATTAATGAAAACAACATTTATAGAATTTTTTTATTACGCTCATGGTATTAAACACTAGCTATTTTGCTTGAGCTTTGTTTAACAAACTAGCCTCGTGTATACCGCGGGTATAAAGGGGCAAGTATTTATTTATTAGAGCTGGGTGAGTTTCTGAACCGGTGGTAGGCATAAAGTATGACTTTCTCATAGTTTTTTAGTTTGGTGTCTATCTTATTCTGTAGTGAATAAAGATTAGTTTCCATTCGGCCATTGAAATGCATCCATTGCAACAATATTCAAGGTTCAGTACAATACTTGTGAACAAACCCAGCAAAGTCTCAAACCACCAAACAACAAAAGTAAATACCCTTTATACCCGCGGTATACCCAAGGCTAGTTTGTCAAACTAAGCAAGATAGCTAGTGTCAGTAGGCTAGCAAACTAGTTGTACTATTTGTAAACAAAACAAGCTTCATTTAGTCAATAAACCAGAGTGAACAAGCCGAGACAGTTTAAAAAAGAAGTTTGTCTACTGCAAACCGTCTAATGTAGGCTTTCCCAACCTTAATTTCGCCATGGCTCCCCAAGCCAAAAATAAATGTTTCATGTCCCCCTTAATAAATATAATACGGTAAAATATATTGTACATAGAAAAATCGACATTTTTACATTACAAACTAAAATATTAAAAACTGTATTGACTGTTATATATTACGTACGTACCCTACCTGTACCTACCTACCTGTATAGTATTTTATATTATATATTTATAAGGTATTATTTTATTACATGTAATATGTGTGTATGTTTTTATATAATATATGTATTTTATATAATATATAATGTTGAGTTATTTGTACAATCATTGTATTTGTGTGTTCTTTTGTTTGCACATGCACGCATATCTCTTCTATAATCTCACCTTTGCGTGTAGTTGCCTGGAAGAGATTGCTACCTAGTAATAAGGCCGCCCTTGAGACACGAATGTATTTTTATTATGTTTTTGTATAACTTTTGTATCATTGTATTGTGTGCGCAATAAAGAATATTTCATTCATTCATTCCTACGACTATATGATACAGGTTTCATTTTGCTCTACGCAACTACAAAGTAGCGGAGAAATGGGCGCTAGACCAATGTCGGTATAAAATGAAACCTATAGCCTGGATTATAGAGATATATTTTATCGGTCCAAAATAATCTCGTTCACGGGGATGGTCAGCGGTGGAAGAAATTCTTCAATTATGATTCAATCCTTACCTCCTTTGATATATTATAATGTTCCTTGGCGTAGTAAAGCGCTTTCTCGTGGTTGCCCAATGCCGCGTGGGCATTGCCGAGCGACCAGCATGCCCGGCCCTCCCCGACTCGGTCCTGCAGCTTTCTTGCCGCGGTGAGATGCCGGGCATGGTACTCCTCGGCTATACGGTACTCCCGCAGCAAGGTGTACGTGTTACCGAGGGAGTAGCAAGCTTGAGCTTCGACGGCCGCGTCTCCCAGCTCCTCCGCCAGAGCGAGGGTTTGTCTGTAAAGGGACAAAATTGCATATGCACTTACATATTTATAATACGACTAGCTGGTCCGACAAACGTTGTGACGTCCGTCGAGAGAGTATTTTAGGTGTCAAACAAATCTATATATTAATACGCGAGCGGAAAACTGTGTAGCCCTTTTTACGAAAGACACCTAGACAGATAGGTGGTATGGAGGGGGAGCGTGGAATACCAATATATTTTAAAATATGTTTAATCTTGCATATTTATTATAAATAAAACGCTACGCAGACTACAATAGTTTGTAATTTACTATAATATATGGCACGAAATACTCTTTTGTTTATAATGAAAGTCTGAGATTTTTTAAATAAAATTTAATGACCCACAACGAGACTTTTATGCCGAATTGAAGTCTGTGACTGAATTGAGAACAGATTATAGTGTTATTTTTTACAAAATGAATTTAAATATATTTTATGGTCGAATTTGGACCACAGGGCGATATCTAGTATAAATTTTATACTTTATTTTACATATAAAAACCAGCCGTGTATTTATAAATAGGCCGAACAAGTCATGGCCTGTGGGCTAAGTTGCTCTCAGAGTCCTAGCCTCCTAGGAAATCAGCAGATTTCAAGAGGTACATGGAGCGGCGGGATTAAGTGGCCTACACTTGTAAAAAATATTAATTTCCCCCATTATACATCCATCACTAATAAAAATGTGTTACCTAGGGTCACTTTTACTTGCAGGTTGGGGTTTATTTCACGGAGTATTACTAAAAGTTATAATGATACTAAAATATTGTTCGAGGACAAATCTTTTTGTAGGTCCCATACCTAGAAGAAAATTTGTACTCGAACATGTAAAAGTGGTTTTTCCAATCAAGTCACAGGAAGCCAGAGGAAATTGTTATGAGATATAGGAAATGGCACATACGCGCAAAAGTTATATGTCACATACAAGTTAATCCACACAAAATACATAAAATTGTGTATAATCACACTAATATTATAATTTACTATTTTACTACACGCAAAAAATTGTTTTGGTTTTTTTAGTCAATTGCGCTGAAACTATAGAAAAATTTCATCAAAAAAAGATTTTGATGAAATTTGTTTTACAGTCTACAGAAAGGGCAACCAATAGCTGACTTAGGTAATTAGTTATTTATTTATATAACAAAACCAATCGCAAAATTCGCTGTTTCTCTTTCAAGTAGTAGCAGAATATGTCAAGTAAAATTCGATAATATTTTGATATTATCGAATTGACTAGCATCTCAATGCATAAAACTCAACGGTGACGGACTGATAAGTGATGTACAAACACACAGTCCTAAACCATTGGTTGGATCGAGCTGAAATTTGGCATACAAAATATTATGACATAGGCAATAGCTAAGCAAGGATTTTACCACTATCCCATAGTGTTTAAATTTTGAATTAAATTCTACCACTAAGAGGATAAAAAAATAGAACGAAATTTGATATGAAATATACTTTTTAAAGCGAGGAAGCCATAGCAAAGCTATATATAACTATATAAGTAGAACCACTGATAAGTAAATCATATGTTAGCTTATGATACGGTGAGTAAACACCCCTCGCATGTTAACTACTCGTACACTATATCACATACAGACTAGATACGTTCATTGATGCTAATTATTGAAAAATTAAAGGAATTATGCTTCTAGAACCGTACATTTTGTTATGCTTATAAATTATTATATGAGCTGCAAATATATATCTATGACAAAGTATGTTATCCATTATTTCATATACATAGATTTAACTTTTACACGTAATTGCTTATAAAAATAACGCTATGTGAACCGTACAATTTGCAGCGCTAAAACTATATTTATTCTTTGATTCTGATAAAATTACGTAATATAATAAAAGTCTAATATGCAACAAAAGCTAATATTATTAAAACAATGAAAAAAATCGCAGTAGAAATAAATGCAAGGAAAGAATAATGTTATTAATTATTATTAATAATAATGCGTGTTTGCTTGACGGCAAGTTATGTCAAAACTACTGAACGGGTTTTGATGGAATTAATATTTTAGATTAGAAATTATACTTTAGGTGTCGATTAAATGCTGTTTTCGATTTAAACTACCTACCCAGCGATTCGTGCTTTGTCTCTGAGCAAGTTATGCATTGACTATAATTGATGACATAAGAAGAAGAAGCGAATAACTAACATTTTACAACCTTCCAGTATTTACTGACTTTTTCGTATAAAATTTTGATAAATCTTGTAGATTAGCGATCTCATTATGTAGCTTGTTTATCTAGCTATACATATAAACCACATAATTTTAATTTCAAATCATTTCTCCGATCCTAAAGCGTCCAATTACGCAAAAATCCGGCAGTTTTTAAAATTTCTTTCACTTGGAAGAAGCGGGTAAAATCTAGGTAGGTAGTCTTATTCTAACTAAGACATAAGTATGTCTTCAATTACTTAAATTAGAAATTGTGATGATAATCTAACATCGCAAAGCTTTTAAATTAATTTATTAAAACAAACTTATGATTTACTACAGCACATTAGTTTTACTTTGAATTATGAAATCACAATTAGAACAACAAATTGAACATTCGCTTTTAATGTATGTATAACAGAAATATAAACATTCGCGCGCACATTACATAAATAGCAACAAATGTTTGGTATTTGATACATTTAATATTATGTGCATTATGATGCAGACGCCACCACGTACACCAATTGACTTGATTTTTGACATAAACTTAGTTGAAATGATGGATAGCAACTTTAGCTACTTTTGGTCTTAGTACATCAAAATTCTAAGGAAATTGCCATGCGAGAAAGCCACGGGTGAAAGCTAGTATATTTTTAAGCCAGCATCGCCCAAAATCCCTGAATACAATATAATGGTAAACCAGTTCACAATTTAATGATACAGATTAAAAACAGATTTAATACAGGTTGAAAACTTAACATTTTTTGACATACAGAGAAAGACAGAATCAAATGTAATTTCAGTAAACAGGATAATATGAAAGTGCTAATTGCTATATTTAAATATAAAAAACGAATACATACTTATAATGTTCTGCCGCATTCTCAAATGCTCCGAGGAATATGTGTGAGTTCCCCAGATTGCTATTAGCCCTTCTCTCGGCGGCTCGATCTCCCACTTCTTGGGCAATCCTCAATCGCTCAGTGTGGTATTTTATCGCCTGGTTGAAATCTCCCAGCAGGTAGCAAGTGTTGCCAAGGTTGCCACACGCTCTGCCCATCGCCTGTCGATCACCCAGGCTGCGCATTAACTCTAAATTCTCTCTGGAAATGGGAAAGCGATCGATTAGTTGGTACAAAAATTAAGAATGGGTACACTAAGATGATCATCAAGGGAACAAAATAATTTTCAAATATTTGAAGCTCATATCTCATTGTGAGGATCAGAAGGCGTCAGAATTACATACAATTTCGTACTAAACAATATTATAGAGTTGGTTAAAACCGAGTACAAAATACAATTAAGATATAAGTGGAAGAAGCAGACAACTAACATTTTTTAAAACTGTAGTTTTTTATCTAAATCTATCCGGTTCCGAGTGGTGGGTGTCTAGAATACATTGGCTATATGACGAACTTGGATAAGTTACAATTTACCGCAAATTGAGTGATGTCTCTTATGTTGTAAAATGTGGGTAACTAACATTTTACAACATCAGGCTTCTTCCAATCATGTCTTCAAATATGATCAGATATGTAGAATATAACTCACTTATAATAAACAACAGCTTGCATGAGGCAGTCGCGAACTTCCTGCGGAAAGTGTCCTGGGTCGTTCTGACCCACGCGACCTAGTTGTTTGCCCTGCGCGTGGTACACGTTCCCCAGGTTATATAGAGCGCGGCCCTCGCTCAGTCTGTCGCCCAAAGAGCGGGAGATTTCCAAGTGACGCTTGCAACACTGGATCGCCTCGGTGAATTTACCCATCACCTTTAAGGTGTTGCCAAGGTTGCCCGACGCTTTCGCCTCACCGAGCTTGTCATTCATTGTTCTGGAAAAAAATAAGATTTCGTTGAGGATATTAGAAAAATATAAAATGGAATACACATTTTTTTTTCTTTTTATGGTAACCGAACACTCTTTTTGATCTTGTATATAGTATAGCTATAGAAAATACATATCCACCAAAAATGGTTTAACATAAACAGAACTATAGTTAAAATAATAATTTCGTGGTTTAGTATAAATAGTCGCCGAAGTAGACTGCAATATTGGAATATTGACTGGGCGGCAAATATTAAAATAGGTTGCACTAATAGGAATGTCATGTTCCGATTTAAACATTATATTGGTCTACTCTCTAAAACTAACATACAAAGTCTTTTTAAACCAGATTCAAAAAGTAGTATTAAATATATTAATCAATAATTTTATATCTGGTAAATATCTAATTTTAATACTTTTTAATAATATATAAGAATAAACAAATTCATTGTAATATATTAAGAAGAATTAAAAGATAAATAAAGTGACAACTAAAGGGTGATGCGGGACCCACTCTTTATAATTTATGTTACCGCCAATGTATAAATTCTATTCAATTTAAAATTTTATACAATTACTTTTATAAAATAAACTAGATTTTAATATAATTTCTTGCTCGATATCTATAACGAGATGAACAGGTAGACACTCAATACATTAAATAGAATGTTATCATTTTTACAATACTGTGTAATATATGGAACGGCAACCTTCGTTCGCCAGCCCGACTCGTACTTGGCCGAATTTATGAAATGCTACCCGCACCGTTGCGCCCCATATGCGGACGTCTTTTAGAGCGTCCGTGTCCTAGTGGGTTAGAACTTTGGCTCGCACTCGAGAGGGTGCAGGTTCGAGCCCCAGTGGAAGCGTGTACAAATGAGACATTTTGGGAGAGCCATGCTTCGGCACGAGTGGGACGGCTCGACCGGAGTAATACCACGGCCTCACAGAAAACTGGCGTGTAACGGCGTTGTGCTGTGTTTAATTCAATGAGTTTACCGGTGGCTCAACTTCCCTAATCCCTTATACCATTCCCTCATAAAGGCCGGTAACGCACTTGTGACTCTTCGGATATCGCAAATGTCCACGGGTGATAGCAGTGGCTTTCCATTAGGTTACACGTCTGCTCGCTATCCCCCTAAATATCATTAAAAAAAACACTGAACGTATGATATGAACTACACGTAACACCATGTGACTCAATAAGACACAATAATTTAATTCAATCCTCATTCGAATTAAATTGTTATTCATCAATATGTAATGATATTATGATTCATACTTCTACTGACGTAAATTCGTGCAATGTCAATCATACCATTGATACATTCACAAGTAACACTATTTAAGAAAATTTGTGGTGTTTTGTTTTCCCGTAACAACATAATATTATTTTGATCACAACTCCCAACTAACATCAAAAAATAGAAATGGCATTATCTTTTTTATCCTCAGAAGGGGATATTATGGGGTGAATGATGTAAGCCCACACTATGTCACTTACATTTCGTGCTATTCATAACAATTTAAATATGAGTCTACAATGTGAAATTTTAAACTAGAGATATTTTATTTAATACTAAATAACACACACACACACACGCACATACACCACAACAAAATATTTAATATATAATGCCGCGTAAAAATCTTACGCGTCATTAAAAAGCTATATAATCATACATCCTAGACTACACATTCTTCACTCTAGACTACAATACATCACAGACAACCTCACACTTCCATAAAGAAATAAAACTTACCTAGCTAAAGTTAAATCGTGTTTGTGATACTGCATGGCCTTAGTGTAATCTCCTAAATAGAAATAAGCGTTGCCTAATTGACTGTAGATAGCACTGAGTGTCCGGAGATCATCGGTGCCAGCTTGTATGGCAGCTTGGAAGAAGGCTACACCGGCGCGACAGTCACCAGCTTTACATAGCCTCTCTCCTTCCAGGGCCAGCTCCAGACACATTGTGCCACCATCGCAACTCTGGGAGAACAAAAAGTATGAAAAACACAAGTACATTATGTATTTTAATCCTATTTTCTTATATTCTTTGTTGTGTATTGTAATTCGTATTTTGCAGTTTAAAGTAAATCTTACTGTAATATGAACATTTTTATTATTATTACAATGCTCAATGCCCTGCATTCACCAGAACTTGGTGTCTATTACCTTTGTTAATGTATATTGCTAGCATTTATGTGTATAAAAAATACTCTTATTATTTATGATGTCAGTGGAATAATGTGGAAGTTAGAGTGGTTGCAAGAAACGCTAAAATTAAACAGTTTTTGATAAAATTGGCATACAAATAGGGTACCAGCTGATTTACTTAATATTTATATTTATAGCTGGAGGTAAAAACTACAAAATCTATAATATTAAAGATGTGTGAAATAAAACTGTTTATAAGTCAACTACATTAATATCTAAAATTATCCTTACGAATATTGTAAATGGGAAAGTGTGTTTCTTTCCTTCACACCCTAACAAAGCAACCAATCAACTTGATTTTTAACACAGACTTAGTTGATAGGATGGAAGGTAACATTGACTATTTTTGTTTTTGAAAAATTAATTTTTTACCAACTTTTTAATTCCATGTGAGGAAAACCGCAGGCAAAAGCTAGTAAGCCTATATTTGTATAATACAGTTGACACAATCTGCTTTAAAATTAAGAGCTTCCGTTCATGGGTCCCACTTGACACCAATAATGATCAAGTTTGAGTTGGATAATTGAAAATGTTATAAATCATCATCAAATCATTCTTATTGGACATTAGCCAGATATTTCCATTTTATTTTAGTCCTATCAACATAATATGAGGTAAACAACTTTTTTTAACTTTTAAAATGGGTTTTAATTTCATTTTAATAAGATTCAGTACTTGTTGTTAGGGCTTGAAGGTTTCAATAACATTAAAAAAAAATAACATTAAACTTGCTTTAGCTGGTAACTTATTACTACTATATTACCTAAATTGTTTGTTACTCATTGTATTATGAAATTTAGTAATGCATAATAATACTCGACCAGCCAGTTTATTAATGAAATGTGTGTAAGTGTTGATTATAATTAATGCTGCACTACATTTGCTGTTATATAATTTAAGTATTTACATGATTAGGTAGCCAATTAGAAATAGCTACATTTCATTGGACAGAAGAAACTGATTTCCTTTTTTTTAGTAATTGTATAAAACTACATATGAGGTTATTTGATAGGTAACAACTTTCTTATGAAATAACCACATATCTAGTTTCGTACAATTACTAAGAAAAAAATAAAATCAGTTTTTTTGTCTCCTGAAACATAGCCTTTTCTAAGATACAAGGTTGAGGCAGTAAAGCATCAAAATGTGATTTTCATTTTTATGACCTAAAATTTAAGATCAACTGATACATAAAATTTAAACAGTCCAAACAATGATAACTTTTAACCTCATTTGACAGTTTTAAGACTGCAGCTATACTATCAGTCAATGCTAACATAGCATTCAGGATTTTGGAGATTTAATATACAATGTAATGGGCTCGTTTAGATTGGCACGGGTAATTCACGCATATAAATTTGTCGCGGTATCCGTATTAGGGGTCTGATGAATGAGTCACTAGCATTGCTGGCGTCCTACTAAAATATCCAGTTATCAGAGTAAAGCTACCGATGATTAAACCCGGCAATGCGGAACACGCTTACGCATATGAATTAAACAATATGCTTCAAATAAAAAGTAAATAGACACACCTGTGCATCCGTTGAAAGGTTCTCCGCACTCGCACTGACTGACATTGTACGTTAGAAAATTACTAAGGAACGTAACAAAACAAAAACTATGGTAATATGTATAACATATATCTCATAATTAGTGTATTTGTTGTTTAGAATTTGCAGTTCTTAGGGCGTTCACGGCTATTAACTGTTGAGTGTTTCATTGAATTGACACAAACAAAATTGAGAACAAGAAGCGATTGGCAAGTGGCAACTTTCAAAATTGACATTTAAATTTTGTTGACAACTGACGTTTGTGTCAACGTCACTTATTTTTTTATTTATAAAACTCTATTTATACTGTTTACGAAATAAGCGCCAGCGCCATATTAAAAAGGCGGGAAATTTAATTCTTGATAAAATTTTAAGCATTATTTTTTATCATTACTTACTTATAATCATTACTTGTCAATGTTAATACATTGAGAAGTAATGATTAGTAACAGATGTTATATTAACGCTACTGGACCTAAAATTCATACATTTTCGGCTTGAATTTTTCAATCTGTTTTATGCTAACGCTACTCGACGCACAGAATTATGTTTGCCGTGCAAACTTCGGCACGAATGGGCCGGCCTCACAGAAAACCGACGTGAACTAATGCTTGCGCTTTCATCGAATGAGTTTACCTTGAGGCCAATCCCGTAGCCTATTCCTTTATAAAAAAGCGGGCAACGCTCTTGCAACTCTTCTTCTATTTAAAGCGTACATGGGCGCTGGCAGCTGCTTTCCATCAGGTGATTTATCTGATCGTTTGTCATATAAATATAATTTCTTGAAAAAATTTAAATGTGTTTTATTCTTTTATTTTATGAAATTAGGGGGCTAGCAAGCACGCGGATCACTTGTTGTTGGTGGAACTTAATCTTAATAAAAATCACGAAGCTTGGTGAAGATGAAGCTATTTTATTTATTAAAATCTTAAAAAACTATGAAGCTTTTGCCTGTTATAATCGAGCGTAGCTCGGAATCTAAGTGACGATTGCATTTTAGGTCTTAGAATCAAAGCATTGAAGGAAGAGGCCGCGGTAGAGGACGTGGTCGAAGGCGTTGGTGAGGAATCTTACTAGCGTACTTGCGTCTTTTTTCATATTACGTAACAATTTTTTTTTTAATAATATCTATGGACGCTTCACATCACGTCAATCTGGCCCCGTACCAGACAACTGAATTTAATACTTTTATGCTATATACATATTTAAGAGTTTACACACACACCCATGACCCAGGAACATTGAAAAACTTTTTCTTCCGTCGGCGGGATTTGAACCCGCGACCCCCGGCATGAGCTACCAAAGCGCTCAACCACTGCGCCACAGAGGTCGT